>JAOXYD010127840.1:0-11044 GCA_028565735.1 Pinacopodium congolense | reverse complement strand
GACATAAAATCTGTTTTTAAACTCAATTAAATCATCAAACATCAAATCCATAGCTCCTTTAACATTTGGTAATTTTTAAAAATTTTTAAAAATCAATCAAAATTTTTTTTCAAGTGTTTAAGCCAAGTTGTCACCTTTTTAGCCTTTTTATAATTTTTAATCAAATTTCCTTGGATTTTCCTACATAATCATAATCTAATCAACCTAATAGTTAAGTATTCAATTCCCTGTGGGTTCGACACTCAGAGTCCTTAATTTTACTCCGCTTTATTACTTTTGCGATAGATGCACTTGCCTTAAAAAGTACGTTGGTTTTAAAGTAAAACTCATTTCGAACAACCGTAAATTTCAAAGTCACCTAACCAATGCATCAATTAGAAATGATCATTTTATATAAGGTTAGATTAAAAATTGTAAATGATTTTAATTACACAATAAGGATTCTTATTGAAATTAAAACTAAATAGGAATAATACTTAAACTGGAGTTCTAATAGCTCCTATTAAGGTAATAATCTAATTATTAGTTATATTTTAATTGGGAATTTAATAGAATACATTTTTAGGAGTCTAGGAATCCTATTTAAATTCAAATTCCTAATCTCACAAGGAAAGTGTTCTAACTAAATTGGGATTCTACATACAAGTTATAATCTTAAAGGAAATTATCATACAATTACAAAATTAATGAATCAATTATAGGCCTATTAAAATAAAACTAAAATTATGATAACAAAGAAACATAAAGCATGAAATTGGCCCTATTTTATAGGCTTTTGCTCCCATCTATTGTCAAAATGCATCTTATTTAAGTATTTACATAAACACATGTTATGAGCCTCTTGATGGGTTAGTCATGCTCATATCATTCACCTAGTTTTCAAAAGGATTTGTCCTTGAATCTTCAACTTTTGATAGGAATATTTTCTCCAAAGCATGAGAATAATGATAATATCTTAATACTTCATAATATTTATGTAGTTTGGTAGTGTAACAATCAAATCCATTGATGTAGATCCCTTTAGAAGTCATAACATTTTTTTACATTAAATTTTTTCAATAAGGAAACTTTAGGTTTACAAAATTAATATATATGGAAAATAGATACATAAAAAAGAAGTTCATTAGAAAAGGAATATAAATAAAGAAGGATAATATAGGGAACATACTTTAGGTTTACAAGATTAATATGTAAGCAAAATAGGTACAGATTTACAAAGATGTTGATGAGAAAAGAAATATAAATAAGGAGCATAATATAAGGAATATATAAACATTGGTTGGACATATGAATAAATGTTTGATATGAAGAAAGGAATATATAATGGTTGATATTAGAAAAAAGAAAGGCTTAGATAACAATTAAAGTGAACACATAGGCATTGCGGTCCTCATAAACTAGTAATACGTTTGTTAACTAAGTTGTAGAATGTTAAAACCAAAATAAAAAAATAAACTAATTTTATGAACAAAGAATGGACAACAACTAATTTAAACTCAAAAGGAATGAATCCTTAGAACCTAACAATAAGTTTGTTAACAATTGATATAAACCCATAAGGAGTACATTGCTAAAACATAACAATAGGTTTGATTTACAAATAATAAGAACTCATGAGGAATACATCCTTAAAAATTGATAACAGGTTCGATAATGCAACTTAAATAATAATAAAATGAGTAAAGGATGTGGATATAGATCCAACTTTGATACCAACTAATGTGAACATAGCTAAGAAATAAACCTATAGAACTAGTGAATAAGCTTGAATCTCACTAAGAAAGCTAAATTAGATTTATAAAAGAAATGGCCTATTGATTTTAAATGATCAACAACAAAGTTTTTATAAAAAATTAACATCACAAAGAAAGAAGTCTTTGAAAATTTCAGAATTTAAATGAAAAATAAGAAAGAAAGCACTCATAACCCTCTAAAACATGAAACTTAAATCTCAAATTTAACATCTAATATATTTTTTAATTACTTAGATATGTCCCCTTCACATAGGGTTACATAGAATATGTGAATAATAATTATCATGTATAATAAGCATTCTTTATTAAATTAAAATATGAAATAAGAATATCAATTAAATTAAAATTTAATAGTTCTTATTAAGATAAGAATCTAACTCTTGGTTGTATTTTGACTAGGTACCTTCTAAAGACTTTAGGAATCCTATTTTAATTCAAATTCCTAATCTTATATGAAAAGTATTCTTCTAAAGACTTTCCTGATCATGATGGAATTCTACATAACAAGACATAATCTAGATAAGAAACTATTAAACAAATATAGAAATAGTAAACACATTTTGGGCTTTACTAGTAAGCAAACTACAACATAATTACAATAAAGTTAAGACTACAATAATTAAAAACCATTAAAATAAGAAATTAGCCCTATTTTTATAAGGATTTGCTTCCAAAACGATTCGAACTTCAGTTTTCTTAGTTTAATGAATAAACACATGAAATTGGTTGGGATGGTCATCATCTTCATACACATCATACCAGCAGTTCGTTCACATTGTAACTTATGTATATGAGAAGAACAATTCGTTATTGCTCCCATATCATCGTATGTATATATAGAAGTATAATCTTTTTCCCCATTTCTTGATTAAGCTAATATAGCCATAATTTGAGATAAATTGTATGATTTATGTTTTACACTAAAAAGGTGGCTATATTATTACCTCTTATTTTTTTAATTACAAATTATTAATCCTTTGAGCTACTTTTTATTATCATTTTATTTTTCATTATTGTCCAGATTGAATAAAGAGGTGGTATGCTATATATGTTAAGCAATTTGTTTATATATCATGTCGTGCTATATACCCTACGCATAGTTGTCAAAGACTCTGTAGATAGTTGGCATATGGTTTGCATAGGTGATCATCATATAACTTGAATGAAGTTTTGATGTTTTATATGTTATTGTGTTGTATATTTGTACTGCATGGTATTATATTATTGATTAAGAGATGTTATTCCTTGAACTGTTTATTACATTATATGATAACACATTGCATATTTTAAATAGCTTTATGGTATATTGTACACTGTGGTATGACTTCTGGATGTTGGTAGTATATTTTTAACATAAGGACTACTTGGTTTATGCATGGTACCAGCCATACCATCGCTTATTATATAATCAACCCTTGCTACATGTATAGTAAACCATAGCTAGCACACTATGACATCATAAAACCCATATCACTACTTCATTAAGAATTATCCATCAATCTATACATATCAACACTTGTTATGGTTTAGACTAAAACAAAATAAATCCAATTCTAACCTAGACCAAGCCAAAAGTAAGCGTATTTTATCAATAAGTAGTATAAAAAGTAGTAAGCAGAGTATCATGCCCAAGAGACCAAAATATGAAATAGCAATTTAAACAATGCATAATTTACTCATGGAAGCAAGGTTTGATTGATTCAAATAGATATTTAAAAACTAAATAAAAGAGAATTGATAAGAAAATGCAACCCAACAATGTCTAATGATTAAGACTCCTAAAATAATAACTGGTTAAGGTTTTAGATTTCAGTAGGTTTATCACTTAAAATATGATATAAACTTAAGACCTACTTCACGCAATCAAAATACTACTAATGATTATAGAAACATCTTATATTTTTTTAACTCAAATTACCTATTTGGTTGGTAAATAATTTCGAATAAAAGGCATAAAAATCAAGAAGCCTAAATCTACGTTCATTAAAGTATGTTGCATAATTAATTTTCTTATAATTAAAACCCAGTGTTCATGGAATTATAATTACCTAATGCTCTAACCTAGGTAATCATACTAATTAGATAAAGCAAACACTCAATTGATGCAAAATAACACCCATCAAATCTATTATCAATTTAATTACTCTCCTAACCTTAACCAAACAGATTACTCAAACATATTAACCAATTGACACAAGAATAAATAAAATAAACATGTTTCTTGAATAAAATATTTAAATGATTAAAAAAAAAGTGGACAAATGAAAATAAAAAAATTACAGCACAAATATGGTCACTACTTACTATAATCTATAGATTCTCATCACTTGAATGCTCCTCTAAAGCCAATCACAACCAAATTTGGATTAAAGAGAAAATAGGGAAAAACTGGACAAAAACCTATTCCTATGAATGTTCTATTGGATCTAATCTCTTCTAATGTGTTTGGGGTAATGAAAACTAATATTATATACCCCTTAATGTGTCTAGTAGGGTTTGGAGAGCTTAATAAAGCAACTTGGCATTGTTTGCCCTTAAAACCTTCAAATATGACGAGTATGGTTACCTAAATAGTTCCCTCTTATTTGTTAAATGATGTTGCATAAGTTTCGCGATATAATTCCTATCTGAAGAGTAAAATAGAGGTCTACCTAAACGTTAAATAGCATCATTCAGGTTCCTAAGTACTATCATTTAACTATCTATTCTGTACAATCTCATATGCTTTTTGCTCTAATTCTCTCTTAATTTCTCCAATATTCTCCATAATAATTATGCGCCTAAAATCATGAATAGTAGCTCTTAATTTGAGTGGTCTATGCGTAAAAAGGTAAAAGCATAGCAAATCATACAGTAAAACCAATGTATTTTTTAACTATTAATAACACCATCACACCTGAATTGAGGCTTGTCCTTAAGCAACTCACTTAGGCACTCAAAAGAACATCTTCTAAAAATGATTAAAGGTTAATTGAATATCTCAACATAATTGAGGCAACCAAATATAGCTAATATAATCCAATTTAAGGTTAATCATGGATTAGCATATATGGTCATCATAAATAGCAAAATCAACTCCTTAAACATAATGTTAAATATAAAAAATGTCACAAATATCATTATGCAAACTTGTCATACATTGATCATTTAATTCAAATCCTTATTTCAATCATTCAAATATGAAAGGTTCTCTAAAAATGCTATGTAACCAATCATTCAAATCGAATCACAATTCTACTCAATTTGCCTAACACCTTCTTCAAACTTCAACCTAAATGAAAAAATTCAATTTTATATATAAAATGAACATAGATGTAGCAAAGACATATTCAATCACATTTTTTATTTAGCATTTAAGCTTGGTTGGGAGGTCACTTAGTCTTTTAATAGGAAAGTGAACAACTTGTCATTAACAATTCTAGTTACTTAACTAAGCCACTTAAAACTAAGGGATCACTAGTACCACTCATTAGTTTTGATCTTTTATGCTAGAAAAAGCCAACAGAGTGAATTATTGCTCATTTATTCAATTATATTTATATATGTATTTATATATAGAAAAGGTGCATTCTACTCATAAAACATCATAAAGATCATCAAGTATCTATTTTCAAAAGTCATTATGCAAGCTAAATGTTCTTATTCATCAATATTCATAACTAGTTTCATGGACTATCGAATTCACTTAAATAATTAAATTCATTGTGTATATCTTAATTTCAATTCAAAGTGCAAAAAAAAATCTAGATAAAGCTTCTTTTAACTTAACATTATGAAAAAGGAGTCAAATCTACCTTATATTAATAACCACAATTAACAAAATTCATGATCAAATAAGAATTAGTCTATATTAACAATACTAGTCACATGTATCACATCTTGATATATTGGTTAAAATGATTTTCAATAAAATATCTAAGTTAGCTACAAAAGGATTGCAAAAATCCGATGTGTATCTTTTAGAATAATGATCATCTCATTTTCCCCCATCTTTAATTTGAACACTATCCCCAATGTCCCTGGTATCAAAAGAAAGCACATGGGAAGGAAAAGAGAATAGAAACTCACTTGAGAAAGAAGATCTAATAGCACCTTTTGCAGCCATATGAGTACAACCTATAAAAGAATTCAAAGAAATTAAAAAAAGGAAAAGCACAAAATGAAAATAATAATGAAAATAAAATTAAAAACCAAAATTAAATCCTACGTCCTACAAAAAAACAACATAAAAATCAAATAGGAGAGGGGGAAGACTCTAGAAAGAAGAGCGTTTCACCGGCATCAACCACCAAACTAAGCATATATAACTTAACTTTTTGGGCATTTACCTTAAATGGGGTTTCATTTTCTCTTTTAACCTCCAAAAATCCAAATGGAATGACCTTTGTTACCTCGAATGGACTAGTCCGTCGTGACTTAAGACTCCCTAGAAAAGGACGTTTCACCGGCATCAACCACCAACCTAAGCATATATAACTTAACTCTCTAACCATTTACCTTAAATGGGGTTTCATTTTCTCTTTTGGCCTCCAAAAATCCAAATGGAATGACCTTTATTACCTCGAATGGACTAGTCCATCGTGGCTTAAGATTCCCTAAAAAAGGATGAAAACGAGAGTTATAAATCAATACTTAATCCCCCCTTTAAAGTCTCAATATAAGAGCTGCTTATCATGCCATCTCTTCACTCTCTCTTTATACAACTTTTATTGTGGTAGGCATCAAACTTAAACACATCAAGCTCATGAAAATGCATAAGTCTCTTAGCACCTACATAAGAAAAATCAAAGTTAAGAAATTTAATGGCCTAATATGCAAGATACTTTAACTTAACAAGAAGGTGCAAGACTTTCCATACACTATCTTAAATGGTGACATGCTTATGGGTATTTTAAAAGTTGTTATATATGCCTAAAGTACATGATCTAACTTTACTGATTAATCCCGCGTATAGGTACTTTCTAAAATTTTCTTTAGTTTTTTATTAGAGACTTCAATCTGACAACTAGTTTAGGGGTGGTATGGTATAGTAACCTTGTGAGTCACTCCATGCTTAACCAACAATTAATCAAATAGTTTATTACAAAAATGAACCCCCTATCACTAATAATGGTTGTAGGTGTTCTAAAACGTGTGAAAATGTTCTTTTTTAAGAATCTAACAACACCTCTAATCTCAATCGTGGGTAATGCTTTTGATTTAACAAATTTAATAACATATTTAACATTAACAATAGAAACCACTGATTGGAATATGACTTAAGGAATGGTCTTATGAATTTTATAGCCCAAACATCAAAAACTTTGCAAACTAGAATGTTAGTTAATGACATGTCTTTGTTCTTAGTTATATTTTTAACCCTTTAGCACCTATCACAAGACTTGAAAAATGTGTATGCATACCTAAATAAGGTAGGCCAATAGAAACCACACTCTAAGACCTTATGTGTTGTCGTAGGTTCCCCATAATGCCTTCTAGCCTCTTTAGAATGAAAATGATGCAATTTAAAGGAAATTTCTTCTTTAGGAATGCAATGTGTAACTATCCCATACACATAAATATTGTAAAGTAAAGGTTCATCCTACATATAGTGTTTGACCTCAAATAATAATTTATTCTTTTGAGAATAAGAAAAGTTATGGGGAAGGATATTACCAACAATAGTAGCTATCATAGCCATGAGATGCTCATTAAGAAAGGTCTCCTTTATATCCTTGTAGGTCTTGTTCTCCATGGTAGCTTCATCTAGCCTTAAGAAGTGACTATCTACAAAGTTCTCAGCCCCATTATTATATATTAACTCGATGTTAAATTCCTACAAAAGTAGAACCTAATGAATCACTCTTCGTTTTACATCTGGTTTTGTCATCAAATACTTCAAAGTTGTATTGTCAGTATAAACAATGACTTTAGGCCAAACTAGATACGATTTTAACCTATCAAAAGTAAACACAACTACTAACATCTCTTTTTGTGATAGTGTAGTGATGTTGTGCACTATTTAAGGTTCTACTTACATAATAAATGAGGTGTAAAAGCTTACTTTGTCATTGACCTTACACAACTGCCCCTACAATTACTCACATCAAACTTAATGCAAATTAAAGAGACTAATCCGGAGATACAAGTGTAGGAGCAATCACAATTTTCTGTTTAATCAATGAAAGGATGTCATGTAAACATCATTAAAATAAAACTCAACATCTTTTTCAAATAATTCAGTTAAAAGTCTAGCAATTTTTTTAAAATACTTGATGAAATGACGATAAAAACCATTATGGCCTAAGAAATTCCTAATAGATTTAACATTGTTAGGTGAAGGAAGTTTCATAATGACATAAATTTTAGCTAGGTCTACCTCGATCTCCTTACTAGATAATTTGTGACCTAGAACTATGCACCCCTCAACCATAAAATTAAAATTTTTCTAATTAAGCATTAAATGAGTCTCTTCACATCTGAATAAGACTTTATCTAGGTTATCTAAACATGTATCAAATGAAGTGCTAAACATAAGGAAGTCATCCATAAAAATTTTGATGCAAGTTTCAAGAATGTGCAAGAAAGTAGCCATCATGCATCTTTGAAATGTAGCTGGAGTATTACATAAGCCAAAAGACACGAGTCTTTATGCAAATGTACCAAAGGGACATGTAAAAGTTATTTTCTTATGATCTTTTGGGGCTACTAGAATCTTTAAATAACCCTTATATCCATCTAATGCAAATGAAAAGTTATGTCTAGCTAATTTCTTAATTATCTGATTAATAAAAGGAAAAGGAAAGTGATATTTTCTAGTGGCATCATTCATTTCCTATAGTCTATACCCATTCTTCATCCAATTACTTTCCTAGTGGGTATAAATTCATTCTTTTCATTTTGCATCAAAATGGTGCCTCCCTTATTTGGTACCAGTTGGGCATGATTTATCCAAGTAGAACCAGAGATCGAATAGATAATACCTACATCTAAAATCTTCATTATCTCATCTTTTAACACGTCCTTCATATGTGGATTTAGTCTTCGTAGGGGATTTACCAATGCCTTGCTTCCATCCTTAATAAAAATGTGGTGCATGCAGAAAGAGGGGCTAATACCCTTGATATCTGTAATAGTCCTTCCAATGGCTTAATTTTGGTCTTAAAGCACCCTTAGTAGCCTCTCCTCCATGTTATCAATTAAACAAGAAGAAATAGTAACTAATAAATGCTCAGGTGGGTTTAGAAATGTGTGGTTAGATAAGTAGGTAAAGTCTTGAGCTCAAGAGCAGGAGGCTTCCCAATTAATGACGTGGGTAATGGCTTGGTGGGTCTCTAGAGATACTCATAAGCCTAGTGTTGCATCCAATATACTTACTCTTTACCAACTCCTTATGCTCCTAAATCCTCTTGAAGTTCTTTTAATAACTACTCAAGTACTACTTGCACCTCTTCTTCTAACAATTTTGCATAAATAATAGAAGAATGATCAGTATCATGATAACATACATCAATAAAATTGCAAGAGTCAAGAGTTGATGGATGCTTCATAGAATTAAACACATCAAACATTATTTCTTTATCTTAAAGCCTCAAGATAAGTTTTTCATGTTTTACATCAATGATAGTCCTTGTTGTAGCCGTGAAAAGTCCCAAAGATGATGGGGATGTCTCTGTCTTCCCCCTTTTAAAAGACTAAGAAATATACAGGACAGATCAACTTATCCACTTTTATAAGAATGACGTTGATGACTGCCCTTAGATATGTAATTGATTGATATGCAAACTGTAGTGAAACAATAGTGGGTTTATGCTCCTTCAATCCAAGCTTCTTGAAAATAGAAAGAGACATTAAGTCAATACTTAAACCTAAATCCATCAATGCTCTATTTGTAGGCAAACCACTAATAGTACATAGAATAGTAAAACTCTATGATACTTAAACTTTGGTGATAACTTCAATAGTGAAATAGCTTACTACTCCTCAGTCTACTTCATAGTCTTGTATTCTTCAAGCCTCCTATTATTAAATAATATCTCCCTCAAGAACTTAGCATAAGAAGGCATTTGTGCTAAAATTTTAGCAATGAGAATGTTAATATGTAGTTTCTTAAATATCTCTAGGAATTTACCAAACCACTTATCTAATTGTTTACCTTTTAACCTATAAGGATAAGGGATCCCAGGTTTTAATGCATTAATGATAGGATGAACAAATAACCTTAGATGATACTCCTTTGTAGTTGGGGCTTCCTTGTCCTCTTTGATTGCTTCTAAACTCTATTCTTCTTCTCTCTTCTCCACTTCTTCATCCTTTTACTTCTCCTTAACTCCCTTAAGCTGTCTACCGCTCCTTATTGAGATTGTCTTCGCATGCTCTCTCGTGTTGGCCTCAATGGTGATAAGCAACAAACCAGAGTCCTTTGACTTAATAAGCTTGTAATCTGACTCATATAGTTCTCAAGGTTTTTGATGGATGCTTCTTGATATTGCATCCAAACTTCAGTGGTTTTTATAGAGGCTTCTTTACTTTGCATTCAAACCTCAATACTAGATATATACTTGGTGAGTAAATCTTCAAGGTTAAACTTTTCTAGTAGTATAGAGATGGAAGCTTTAAAACCTAAAGTCGGTTGATAAGTGCGCTTTTGGGTTATGTTTCTAGGTTGTTTTTAGGTGTTTTAACTGTGTCTTTATGTGTTTTAGCTTTAGTTTATTTCATCTTTTGTATGTTTTGCATCTTTTCATGATCTTTGAAGTGTCCATGTGTTTATGTGCTTTGTTTAGTGTTTAGGGGCGGATTTTGGAGTTTATTTGAGGAATGGTTGATGCACACTGTTGCTAGCTTTTGCAGGCAGCATAATTTCAGAGTGGGGTATTTTACAGGTGATTTTGGGGGATTTCTGGGAAGGATGTAGAAATTATATGACCATGAAAATTGGTGGAGAGGAAGAGCAAGGTGTTAGGAAGCTCCAGTTCAAATTTCAGGTCAATCGGAGGTCCGGAGAGGAAGTTATGGCTGAAAGAGTGAAGGGTGTTCAGAGTTGTCAAGACCGGGTCACGATTGTGACCTAGTCACGATCGTGACAGCACTATTCATGACACCCTATGTCACGATCGTGACCCAGTCACGATCGTGACAACGGGTCAGGCGCAGGACGCTGTCAGGCGCGGGATTTTAAGCCCTTGACCCTCCTTTTGACCTATATAACTGCTCTAAACCCTAAAAAACGAGGAGTGTGTGCAGACAACACCCAAGAAGAGGCAAGGAAGAGGTTTTTGGTGGCTACACAAGGGAGGAAACTCAATCAA
>JAOXYD010127829.1:0-11044 GCA_028565735.1 Pinacopodium congolense | reverse complement strand
GAACATGGTTAAAGTATAACAAGTAAGTATATGGTCCCTCTTGATAAAGCATAAAAGCATGAGATGTATGTAAGTGTGTCGAGTTGAAATAGGCATGAGATTGGAAATATATTCATGAAAATCGAGGTTAATTTGATATTCGAGTTTTCGACCCATTTTGCATGCACATAGGATTCGAATATGAAATATCCTTAAGAATAAAATTTATATAGTTAGATGTTGGTGAGATATTGGTGAAAGAGTTATGTAAAAAGGATGAATATAACTAGCGTTATGATCATTCTCTCCTATTGTTTTGGTTAGGCTCATACCTAATCTAGAAATCTTGTGTAAGCCTATGGTCAAGATATTCATGCAAGATGCATTGCCTAGGTATGATTTAATCATGTATTTGATTTAGTCCATCTGAACATATGAAATCATATATTGGAATTGGATATTTCACAATTAATTTAAAACTAATCTCAATTAATATTGATAGGTAATTCAAGGAAAATATGAAAATTTCGCATTCAATTAAATGAAAAAAATATATGCTACTTCTTAAGGTTAATAAAAACCCAAATCCTATGAGAATTTTGGCTCCTAAATATTTTAAGCATAGTATCAAAAATCATAAAAAGAAAGATAATGGAAGTGCTCATTCTAGGAGGCCAAAAAGAATCTAAGAGAGCAAGTGCACTTGATGTTCTCAGGTTGGAAGCTATGGAGTTGATGCATGAGGAGCAAGACATAGAACGAGAAAAGGGAAAGAAGGAAGTTAGTAAGGAAGGAAGCAAGTAATCTTGATTGGTTTTTCATAAGGCAATCATTGAACAATTAGAGAAGCCTGCAGGTACATATCTATAACCTATTATCACATTACACATAAACACTCCTTTAGTTAAATATCTCATATAAGAGCTAAGGAATGAAAGGTTTGTATTTGATGTGCATAAGCACAAGAAAAAGAAAAAGAGCTTAAAGCTGGTGATGAATGAAGAATGTGTGGCAATATTTATCGACAGGCTACTATAGAAGCTACAGGACCTAAGGAGTTTCTCGATCTCTTGTACAATTAGTAGCTTATATCTGTATGATGCATTTGTTGACTTAAGAGTAGGTGCAAATCTTATGCCAGTTAAATTGTTTCATGGGCTACGATTAAAGTTCACAAAGTCTATTAGGATAAGCATAAAATTAGTTAATAGATTAATGAAGTATCCTATGGGAATAGTTGAATATGTACTTATACAAGTTGATAGGTTTTTTTTCCCTATTGATTTTGTGGTCATATATGTTGAGGACAAAGATGAAATCCATTTAATTCTAGTTAGGTCTTTTTAATTAACTTTAAATTTGCTAATCATTGTTTTAGGAAAGAGATTAACTTTTAAAATCAAATTTTATAATTTTGAAACTATTACATCATCATTAAATGAGAAGCCAAAATTTTCTCCTTTTCATAAGGTGCTTGATCGAAATTCAAACGTTACAAGAGAAGCTAACTAGTGTAACCTTAGAGTTCAATTTGTTAATGAAGCCATGCTTTAAGTGCTATAAAATGCAATAAATACAATCCTTGACATGAAGGAGATAGATGAATGGAGAAGGAATGATGAAAAATAAATAAAGAGCTCTAAAGGAAAGGATAAAATAGGGTTCAGAAGAAGAAAACTAAAAACACTTGATAAAGAAAAAGGTCATCGAGCTACTAAAGTAAAACAAGCATTTTAAGGGAAGCAACCCACTAATTATTTTTTTGAATTTGGTTTTCTTTTATTTAGTTCCATATAAGTTATATTTTGCATATTTAAAGTTTTTGAATTTACTTCTGATTTTCACAATTATCGATTTTGTATTAGTTAGTTATTAAGTGCATTAGAGCACTTTATAACCCATTTTGTTGTTCAAAAAAATTAAAAAATATGTTTAAAAAATTGAAATCATTAGTATAATCACGTTATGATCATGCCCAAAAATGGGTCGGGGTTTCTTAAAACACAAAAAACCCAACCCCCTTTCCTATTTGTTATAACTCTCTTATCCTCTCCTCTTTAATATCATCTTCTGCTCCTCTCTAACGCTTAATCCAACCACTCTAACTAGGTTTTTGAACTCTATTTCACGTGTTTTTCATCAATAAGTTATGTTCTTCATCTCTCATCATATATTTTGTAACTTTGGGTTTCTTTTAAGTTTAGGGTATTATTAGTCATTAACTTGTTTTAGGTACTGCAAGTGCATGGATTGTAATTTGTAGTATAAGTACATATCATACCTCAAGGATTGGGTTTAGTCACTATTTGATTCAAGTTAAATTTTGTCTAAGGAACGAATTCAAGTAACACAAATGAAATTAAACTAAGATAGCTTATCATATTGAGAATAATTTGTAGGAACTTTGGAAATTAAGTTAAATAATAGAAATCACTCTTATTAATTAAGCTTTTGTTTAGACCATGATTTCCTAATGTTTTAGTTACCCTCTCCCTAAGTTTCCCTAGCTAAATAACATAGGACTAACTTTACAATTTCTCAATCAATGAAGCCTTTCCTAGAAATTTAAATTGATATGAAGTTATCCTATATGAAATCTATTAACCAATTGAGATCCCTCTCTAATCGATTAATATATATGATATTTACGGGTCTATTAAATTCCAACTCTCGTTGTACACTCAATTAATAGGATTGAATTTTGTTATATTTTGATATGATATTTCATTTGAATTCATTCCTATTTTTATGTTAAATTACTCATTTTGTGTTCCTATTAATTTTATGATTAGGTTTAATAATGGAATAAAAAATTTGGATTAAAACATGAAGATTTTGAGACAATTAAAGCTATCTTGGGTCATATAAAATGGCTTTGAAATTTGATGGCTTACAAAGGAACAATTGGAGCTCAAAATGACTTGGATAGGATTATGTAAAGGCTGTCCAAAAATGAAATTAATTAGGGAACCATTTGGGAACATTAATCATCACTTGGAGCTATCTAAAATTCAGCCCATAAATAGTCAATTTATGATAAAATACAATAGCAATTTGATGTTTAAGTGCTGTCCAATTGCAACCAAGTTAAAAGCACAAATGACTAAAGCTTAGAGAGCATTAATCATCATTTGAAGTTGTCCATAAATACAATTAATTGGTGATTAAGCAGGTCTTTTGTAGCTCATTTGGAGCACCAAAAATGTTACCTACATTTGCCCAACACAATACATGAAGAATCTCCAACACTTGTCTCACTTTTTTAATTTCTCAAACCAACAACATTTTAAGTAAGTGTAGGTGCATGTGTTTTGAATAAATAGAAAACCTAGAGGAGTCTTAGCTAGTGGAGGGGATGGCTGTACACAAAAAAGAAGACAACAAGACATAGAAAAAAAGAGGAAAAAGACGAAAGAGCATGGAGGCTGGGTGGAAAGCAACGTAAGGAGCTTATCGAACAATGGTGGGCTATCTTTGTCTTCTTCCCCACACATGGGTCTGCAACTTTCTTAAGCAAAAATGGATGTCTCTCTTGGTGAGGAGTTGGTCAAAATTTGGTTCTTTGAGACATTGCCAACGGTGTGAAGCCTAATTTATGTTAAAGCATGGAGAGAAGCTCTCCCATGAGTCAACAATCATGGCTGCTAATCCTTTCAATTCTTTCTTTCCTTTGTTTTCATTTCTCTTTTCATTTCTCCTTCTATTTGCTCTATAGTGTTTCATCCTCACATTTCTCACTTGCCTCCTCCAACTGCTTTCCACTCCTTAGTGTGATAACCTTCAATTGTTTTCTTAGATTAGCCTCGATGTTGCCTATGACTCTCCACATTTCTAGATAACAGAGCATTGGCAAGTTAACCCACTTGAGCTTATAAATTATTGATAAATGATGAATAGTTCTTCAATATTTGGTCAAATTTTGCCTTAACTTCTTTTGAATTTTCTTTTGGCTTACAAACATCTTCTTGTGGGGGTCTTCTGGACTTATAAACTTGGAACTCAAGATATCCATCAATTTTTCCGTCTTGTTCTCCAAAGATCCAAATCTGTCTAGTTAGAAACCTGGTAGGCCTTGTGGTCTCACGTTCTGTACATTGTTAGTGTTCTAAGAAATATTTTGGTGGTTTATCCACCTCGAATTATAATTGTTACAGAAAGGATTATTACCTCTTTGTTGTTATCTAATGTAGTTTAGTTGTTTTACTTCACTTGAATCCATCATAAAGTAATTCGTCATGGCTATCCTACCCACATAACTTGCATCTAAGTTGCACAACTTTAATAGTAGAAGAAGACATAGCTTGTTAGTTCACTAGCTACTTGGCTAGGGCAAAAATTTATGCTTCCATGGCTTAGAAGGCTGTTGTTGAATCAATTAAAATCACCCACCTTTTCTCATAGAGCTTTGCTTTCATCTCTCATTTGACAATAGACAACAGTTGTTCGCCATTTCTTCTAATATGCTATGAGCTGCATAAAAGGATTTTCTTATTAATGATCCTCTAGCTTCTGCATTAATTGTTCCTTTTATGTGTGGATTGACTCCATTGTAGAAAGTTTTCAAAAGGAGTCCATTCGATAAATAATGATGTGAACAGCTCCTTTGTAGTTTCTTAAATCTCTCCCATGCCTCATATTATGACTTCCCATCTCCTTGTTGAAAGTTTGTGATCTTTTTTTCATCCTTGTTATCTTGGTCAGTGGCAAATATTCTGCTAAAAATGCTTGTGCTAGTTGCTCCCATATGGTGACATTTTATGGGTTAAGAAAATTCAACCATGCATTGGCTCTATCCTTTAAAGTGAATGGAAATAGCCTCATCTTTGTTACATCCTCTACAAAACTCATTATATAGAAAGATTTCGCATATCTTGAAGAAGTTTGCAAGATGGGCATTGGAATCTTCATTTGCCATGGCATAGAATCGAACACTTGATTGGATTATGTTGAGCAAAGCTGGCTTAATCTAAAAATTGTTTACTTGAACAGGAGGCCTTGTAATTCCTTATTGGTTAGCATTAAAATTGAGTCTCATGAAATCCATAAGTTTCCTTTGATCTCCTCTATGTTCTCCTTCTTTTGTAGTATTTCTTTGAATATTCTCTTGGTGCTTTGCTTTTCTTAACTTCTGCTCTTGCTTAGTGATGTTGGAAAATTCCTATTCACTTAACTTGTTGGACCTCCTTATACTCCTTGTGTTCATGCACTTGGAAATACAAAAGAAAAGTATCAAAAACCCTTAAACCAAAATCAACCAAATCAAACAAGATGTTAAGCTACCAATATTGAGCAACGGCGCAACAATCTTAATAGTTGCTAACTTGTTTTACGCTAATACCGTAAGAGCATAAGTCGTAACTTGTAGTCTAAGTGGATATCATCATATAAGAACTGAGCTTAGTCACAACTTCATTCAAGTTAAATATTGTCTAAGGAATGAATTCAAGCAAAGAAAACTGAAAATAAACTAAATAATGTAGCTTATCAAATTGAGAATTAATGTGCAAGAACTTTTGAAATCAAGTTAAAGACTAGGAATCACTTTTATCCCTATTTATTTCCCTTTTATTTTATTGATTCAATTTATGTTTTCTACAAGATTTCCTGATCTTTTGGGAACCCTTTCTCAAGGTGTAATTAAGTTTTCTTAACCAAATAAGATAGGACTAACCTTGCAATCTCTCAATTCGCAAAGCCTTTCTTAGAAAATTAATTAGATACGAAGTAATCTAATAGGCAATATATTTTCCAGTTGAGATATTTGTCTAATAAATTAATAAATATGATATTTATGGGCCTGTTGAATGCCAACTCTCACTATAAACTCAAAACAAATTACCAAGCTTACTTCTCTCAATTTATTGCAAGGTATAAGCATAACAAATACCACAAAGATTCATTTCATTGAATCATCAAATAAGAGTTTAAAATAATTCTAAGAGAAATTTCTATAATAAGTGGAGCCACTTATAAAATAAATAAGTTTAACAACAACAATATTCCCATAGAACATAACATAATTAAGAAGAAATAAAAGAAAAAATAAATATAAACTCTTACCTTCACTCTCAAAGCTGGAAAATCTTGAAATTTAGTGAAATCCTGAAGTTTTTGATGACTGATTTTGGTTTCTTCCCCTAGAAGCTTTGAAAACTCTTTCTTCATATAGAGGGCAAGTTCTAGATGAATTCTTGATAGTTCTTAGGGTTTCCATAATATATTTCCTAATAACTAAAAAACTATAAAGAGATCACATTTACTAAAATTTAGTTGGGTCATGATCGTGAGTTTAGGGGTCACGATGGGTCACCCTAGAGTAAAGATTGTGATTCCCTTGGTAATTAAATGGACTCATGATTGTAACTCATATAAGTCATGATCATGAATCTTATTTTTTTAATTGAAATTAAAAAGGCCTAATTGTGACTCTGAGTCACGATTGTTACTGATTCTTAACCAAAATTAATTAATTAATTAATTAATTTGGCTCTCTCTTTCCATGTTCGTTGGAGCTCTATTCAATACCTACATAAGTAAGACCAACATCCTACCCAAAATCAACACTCAAACACTTAAAAGCAAAAAAAAAAAAAAAAAACATCAGAGGACATCAAATTTAGTCCTAAACACAACATAAATAAGCAAAACCATATACAAACCAACTAAGAAAAAGTAAACTAAAGCCCACCTATTAGGTTTCTTCTTAGATGTGACATTATTGGGCTAATTGATGATATATTCCGTCATTTAAGTTTTCGACTACTAGAATGGAATGTCCTATTACATGAATTGCCCATTATTTCACATTACTTATGTATTAATTTGTTGATTTGACTACTCTTTTAAATGGGTGTTGATAGCTTGCTCTTTCTCATTGGAATTGTGGATTTTACTATCTTGATTGTTTGATTTTGATGTTTTGATGATTATTGAGCATGCAAAACTACATCTTGACGTTAAACTTTGTACAAAAAATAATGGTAGTTTAAATTGAGATGGTTGCTTGAAAGTTGGATGTTGAGATAATAAAATGGATGGATATGATGCCTCTTTGAGATATGAATGATTTGAAACGCTTCCATAGGATATGATGTTTAGAGTTAAGGAAATTCAAGTTTATATTGGATTTATTCATATATTTTATCCTTCCTCAAAATGATACAAGCTCAGTTTGATACATGTTCCTCTCACTTGAGGTAAATGGGAGATGTAGCTACAAGTTCACACCATATGTTTGTCAATCGTTAAAGCACACTATAGGATTGATTATATAAGGCTTCATTAGCTACGTGATTACCATTGTAATATGTTTACTTCTTCGTATTGCTTAGTACTTGTTAAAGTTATGATTTTGTCGCAAGTTGACAATATTTTTAGTAATCATATAAGGATCATGTGTCGAAAAAAAGAAGTAATTAAAAAAGCTTGTAATGACCAACCTTTATCTTCAAGAAGTATTGGGAATGCATTATATAGTCCTGAATTCACCAACCCTAATATCTTTCCAAATTACAACACATTATGATGTCTAGCAATGGACCCTACCAAGTATCTCTAGTTTGACGATCTAGAGAGTTTAGGCATTGTAGACCTTATTAGATATTATATAAAGGGAGGAGGATGGGATAGCTTGACTGAGATATAGGAACCAAAATATAGGAATCCATTCTATGAGTTCCTAACTACGTTTTGATTCTTTAAGTACCTTGTGACAATAAACATAAACTATGTGGTGCAATTCTAAAGTAAGGGAAAATCCTTTTCAATACCTATAGGGAACTTCAATTTTGCATTAGGATTGGAAACTAAATGTTTTTTGTAGGATTATCAAGTGGTAGTATAGGCAAAAACAACAAAGAACACCGAGATCACCTATCTGGATCTTCAAGTCCTTCATTGCTTAATTAAACACACAACGTTAGGCCTGCATGAAAAAAATAAGGGTGGCGAAGTTCAATGACTTTATCAATCTATTCGTGCATGATCAATAGTCATCCTTTTAACATTGTAGGCACACTAGCTCTTCATTTTTCCCATTAGTGTGTTAAGGTTTAAGGGGCACTATGTAGTTCATATTATATCACACGGTAAGCTAAAAACTTTGGACTTAGTTTAGACCAAATGGACCAGGGAGACGAGATTTAGATGGAGCCTACAGACTCTATGATATAGAATCAAATGGGGCTAGCACAAAGAAAACATGGAATTCTCACACTTAAGAGGACTCGACCCTAAAAAGATGATGGAAACACTAAGAGTTGGAGGGTAGTGTTAACTCTAATGAAGAGGAGGGTCAGGATACTAGACTTGGCCCTTCCTCAAATGCTATACCTAGTCAACTCAACACCCAGGTGGAGGCTCTTTTCCTAGAGATAAGAAATGATAAAGAAAAATGACACCAGATGGGATAAGTTTCAACACCTGCAACAAAAGAGATATAAAAGACAAAAATAAGTTGATTAAAGGACCCAAAAAGATAGGTGGGAGCAGTAGCAGCCATGGTCACAATAGTATATATAGTTCTATCCTGCACCACCACCACCATTAACTGATGAATGATGTGAGCTGTGGATCCTAAGTAACTGGATTCATTTTTTATTTTTCCTCATTATGTTCTTCTTTTACTTTTTTTTTTCATTTCATCGTAGTTAGTTGATTTGTATGATTTGGTTTCTTTAGTTTAATAATGTTTTATTTTTTATGCTATCTTGGTATGATCTTTCAAAATCTTGTGCCTTAATGTTGCTATTTAGCTTTCAATTACATGTTTTGTGTCATCAACCTTCTACTACATGGATGTAACTTTAATATATCATGATCATGCTTAAACAAGGACTTCATTATTAGGGTAGTGTCATTCTCATTTCCGTCTATTCTTTTTCATGCACTATACTTCTTTTCTATCCTTTAAATTTAAGAAAATTTAGTTTAAGTGTTTGATGGGGGAGGGGGGAGTTGAATGTGACATGATCTATCATATATTACCATACTTAATTTGTTAGGAATCCAATGGTAATGAATTGAATATCCCATCTTGAATGATTGAATTTTAGAGTTGATTATCATTTATGATGTTTTAATTTAATCAATTTTTTTTGTGAGCATTAAATAGTTATTGATTGATTAAGGCTCAAAATTTTTCCTTTCTTCCTTCTTTTTTTTTTCTGTAAATTGCATATGAATCTGTGCACATTTTATATTTAATTTCAAATTTCTAATGTTGTTGCATATGGAATTTGGTTTGAATTCGGAATAGGATGTACTTTTAATGAATCAAAAGTTTATATATGCTTAAATGAAATGAGCAAAGACTCAGACTTCTGGCTTCATACTAATAAAAGGATTTAAGTGCATAAGTGGAGCTAGTAGCCATTTGAGATTGTGAGCTAACTAAGTAATTGGGGGAAATCATGACAAAAGGTTCACATTCACATTAAAAGGGTAGATGAAATTCCAAACATACTGAAAAAGGTAACTGAGGGACATTCACTAAAAAAATGTTTTCCTATGCTTTATGTTTATAATGATTTCCTTGAATAAGTTTTCATGATAACTAGTCCGAAATTTCATAGATGATTGATATTATACTTAAAAGATTACCTTATACTAACTGTGTAATTGAATGTGTGATAACCAAGTTTTTTTCACAGGGGAATTATGATTTGGAAACTAAACAAAAAACATTGATTTATTTTTGTTTGTGCTTAATTAATTTTTAACTTTTGACCTAATGGTTTGGATGAATTGTTAAGCCATTACTTGAAGACAATCAACATATTAAGTATGGTGGGTATTTTATAGCTCTTCATCCATACATATTTTAAGCATGATTTAGTAGTTATTTAATCTAGATTTGAATGAAAATCCATGTGATTCGTATGCATATTAAGTTAAATTCATTCAATGAGATGTTGCTTAATTATTTTCTATATTTATTTATGTTTATAGAAATTTCAAGAGCAATGGAATGCAACCCTTAGGATAAAAAAGATAGGGAAGTAACTTGGATAGTAAGAATGTTGTGTTGGGAAGCTTCACAAAAAATTTTAGAGCAAAAGGATGAAAGACAGAGGAGATATCACGAGAAGACCAAAAGCAGTTTAGGTGTTAGAGGGATCACCTTACTATGATTTTTAGTTAGAGGGAAATCGCGACAAAGTTCATGACCATGATCCTAGCCATGATTTTGGTGGGCTACCTTTATGTGATTAACCTAATTTATGCTTCCTCTTGCCTCCAAACCCTTCCATTCAACTACCAAGGAAGAAAAATCAAGTCCTAAGTCATCTCTAAAAGCTTTTGCACATTTTTAAGGGAAGGGAAAGTTTCAAACAAAAGAAATCAATGATTAAGGCATGGGAATTCACATTAACAACCATCAAGGGGTCAAGGATTCAAATTAATTCATCATGAGCTTTTCATTATCCTTTGTATTAATGATTGTTTTTTTAAAATTATACAATGTTTAGGAACTAATCATTTTATAGGATTTGGGATTTTATGAACTCTAAGATGCAGTATTCCTTGTTATTCTTAATGTAGCTTTTTATTTTTATATTTCATGTTAAAATTGTTTGTGCATATTAATTATTTTGGATTTAAATGTTTTTTGAATGTAAACTTTAATTCCAAAGATTTAATTTATGTATGATTGATTGAGAAAAAATTATATGCTTTAGATCATTCTATAAATAATACATCTTACATAGAGTTCTATCCGGGTTAGATGTGAGATTAGCCAAAATAATAGATTATGTGGAGCAAATAGTAGAGAGAACTTTCACCTAAGTTATTGAATTAAATAGGACTAAATAACTTTAGACTGGGTGTAGTGACCCAATTCCTATATATATAGAAATCCCCTATTCAGAGAGTCATTTCATGTATAATTGTGTCTTGCATTTAATCTACATACTTACACTGTGATTTGGAATAATGGTAAAGCTGTTAGATGCATTCACTTGATAATTTTTGGGTATACATGATTCTGAGGTGCTTATCGTGCAAATGTGAATTTATTTGTGCCTTGACTTATGAATTTGTGATTTGGAATGATTAAAGGGAT
>JAOXYD010127818.1:0-11045 GCA_028565735.1 Pinacopodium congolense | reverse complement strand
AGAGGGTGAGTTAGGTGACTGTGTTGGGTAGTACAATGAGAGTTGGCTCCTAATAGACCTATACATATTCAGGTTTTGCAAGTAGTTGAAGAGAGATCTTGACTATTTATTTAAACTACCTATCAGATTGCTTAACATCTAATTAAACGGTTATGAAAGGTTAGGTAAGTCGAGAGGCAGCATAATTGATTCTATCTTAATTCAATTAAGAACAAATAATTTCACCTTGAGAGAGGGTAATTAAGCATTAAAATATCTTGGGTCAAACATAATTGAATCAATAAGATAAAAGGGAAGCAAAAGAGGGATAGAGTGGCTCCTAATTTAAAATATTGACTATCAAATTACTGTGCTTTACCCAATTGATTGTTCTTTGTTTGATTGATTAATTTTAGTTTATTTTCCAGTTTTTTAGCATTTGAATTATTTTCTTAAACAAAGTATAACCTAAATGGAGTGCTGACTAACTATAATCCTCATAGGATCGATACTATTATATTACAATTATACGACTCATATACTTGCGATATAGCGTAAAGCTAGTGAAGCATATAGGTCGACTGAATATAGGTGGACCTAAACCTTATTCAATTGACCAAAATGTATAAAATTGCAAACTAAAAGGAAATTCATCCCAAAAAATTTCTTAGTCTCACGTATCAGCAATAATAGTATGATACCTTTTAAATTTGTTTTTGTCATTTCACTTGAGTTGATTTTTCACTTGTTTTTAAAAAAATGGTGATTTATTCCTTTTTATTCTTGAAGGTACCTATAAACATAAAAATTTAACAAACTTTTGGTATCCATATCATTTCGGATTCATAAGTGTTAGATTTGTACCTTTCACGACCATTGGACAATATTCTCACATTTCTTAATTGATCATAGAAAAAATATTCAACATGACCATACCTTTCACAATATGAGAAAAATAATGGAGTGAATGCTTTATGAGAATTTCTAGGCCTATACTCATGATAGAACCTTTGTTGAAAAAATTTTCTCAGTTTAATAAAAGTTCTTTGACGATGCACATAACTTCTAGAATTTTTAGAATATATGAATGTAAGATGCCTTATTTGAATTCTACTTTGTGAGGCATTTTAAACAAACTTAGAACTTCCATCTTCCAAATTCTTTCCCTTTATGAAAACAGTCTTATTAGATGATGCTTCATTGATATATCCTAAACTATGTTCATCATTTACCAATTTTTGAACACTTAGCATGGTTTCTAATTTTTATTTTCCCTTGGTAAAATTTGCAAGAAATTCCTTAAAGGATTCAACTTCTTTCTTTAAGGTTTTTTTTTTTTTTGCCAAATAATCGTTATCTTTGTTAATTAAATTTAAATATTTTCTAAGTCCTTCATTTTCCAATTAAAATTCATTAATTTTTTTCATGGATTCCTCATTTTTATCATACAACTTCTTCTTTTTCTTAGATAAGTCTTCTATGAATGATAGCAGTTCGTTATATGTATATTCAACTTCACATTCATCATTCGAGTTAGAAACACTTACCTCATTATAAGCCATGAAGCACATATTTGCAACTTCCTCCTTTTTAGAGTCACTTGATTAAGACTATATTGTTTTTAAGGATTTCTTTTTTAAGTCCTTTTCTTGCTTATCGTCTTCTTGAAGGTATGGGCAATGTGACCTCAAATGACCTTTTTCACCATATTCAAAACATGTTACATTAGAAAATTTAATTTTGGATGAATACTTACCTTCTCTTCTATGGATTGGAGCCATTCTTCTTATAAGCTTTCTTAAGCCTTTCTATTTGAGTGCAACAAATTCTTCTTCACAACTTTCGTAAGGCCAATTTTCATTCTCGCTATCTTCCTTTCTCATAGCCTTTAAAACTATGTTTTTATTTTTATTTGCATCCTCTTCTTGCGTATCCTTTAGAACCATTGTTCTCATCGAGGGATAGGATGTTGAGATCTTTTGCTTCTTAAATTATTGTCACTTGAGGTTCCCATGTCTTCAATAGGGATTTTAAGGTTTTCTTAGCAAGCTCAACATTTGAATAGGTCTTATGTTATACATTAGCCATAAACCCAGGTATATAAATGTTGTACTCATAGGCTTAAGAAGCGATAAGAGATATAACAAGGAGTGGCTTGACTTAGTTATTATTATATCTGGCATATTGTTGTTTTAATTTAATAGAAACTGATGTGTGTTGTGAGTAGTATACCTTTATTTTTTCAGTTGTGTAGGTAGCTATGTTGTTTAGTTATGTGCTTAGTTATTTTGTTCAGTTGTGCTTCAGTTATGTAAGCCTAATTTAAGCCTGTCTAGCTGTGGTAATCCAAGAGGCAGTTATTCTAGGGTGTTATTTATTTAATAAAGAAAAGGAAACAGATTAAGTTTCCATAAAAATAGATATTGAGATTGGAGGGTTATCTCTAAATGAGACCTTGTTTCTTTAGTCAAGATAGGTTCTAAAGGAAGAAACTCTAAAAAACAAAGGCGCCCATACTATTCAGATTGGAACTTTGTTGCAGATCGTCCCATAACTAGATCCCAAACTCAGGATGATAACAACTTGGTATCAGAGCCAAAAGTTATAGGAGAGACATATAATTTCTAATAATAGTTTAAGTCCTTCATGGCCATGTCCAGAGAAGATAGAGCAAGAGACATATTAGAAAGAGAACGTGATCGCCTCACATAAGAAGCAAAACAACATGAATTCTCAACTCAACTCAATAATTATGTATGTGAAGTAGTAGCATCAAGAATAGATGGACGTGAGCATGGTACTAGTAGTGTTAGTTGGGATCATCGAGCTAGAGAAGGGAATTTATAAAGGAACATAAAAGGGGTAATTTTATACCTAGATATGGTAAACTAGAGTTCCTTAGATATGATGGAAGTGAAGACCCGTTACCTTGGCTTAGTCATTGTGACTATTTTTTTCGTCATCCAAAAATACCTAAAGAGGAAAAAGTGGAAATGGAGTAAGATGCACAATTATGGTTCCTTAAATTGGATAAAGATAGATGTGGGTTAAATTGGAAACAATTTAAGCATTTGTTTAATGTTCGGTTTAGTCCTCTTATTTAAGGCACAAAACTTGGTGAATTATCCAAACTTCATCATATTAGAACGGTAGAGGAATATTAATGTAGGTTTGAACAGTTGTCTTCCCATTAGAATAAGTTAACATTAGTACAAGAAGTTGAGATTTTCCTTAGTGGTTTACAAGAATATATTACATTCGAGGTTCAATTACATTACCTTGAAGATTTGACTAATGCCATGAGTTTAGCACATTTATACAAGCGAAGAGAGGGTTAGAGCAAGTCTGAAATTTCCAGTACCAAATTAGAAAATTCTAATGCTAAACAACCTAACCCATCTAGTTCTGAAAAACTTCAATTCATCAAGTGCTTGACCCGAGAAAAAATAGAGGAACAACGATTAAGAAATCTCTACTTTAATTATGATGAAAATTATTCTCAAGGGCATAAATGAAAGCTTTTATTCTGGATAGAAGGGATTGAGGAACCAAAAATAAAACTAGAAGCAAATGTAAATATTATGGAAGATGAACCTAAAGTTTCTATTCATGCCATAACTGGTGCTCAACTCTCTCAAACTATGCAAGGGTGTGGTTACTAATGTCCTTATACTTTTCAAGTCTTAATGAATGATGTATTTCAGCCTTATTTGTGCAAATTCCTTCTAGTGTTCTTTGATGATATTCTAATTTATAGTAAAACATGGGTTGAACATGTGTAGCACTTACGAATGATTTTTTTGGTATTGTGGCAGGATAGTTGATTCTTTAATTGCTCCAAATGTTCCATTACTCAAACTGAAATCTCTTATTTAGGCCATATTATTTCTATTAAAGGGGTATCTGCCGACAAAACTAAAATTGAAGCTATTTTTCATTGTTCAAAACCTTCTTCAGTTAAAGCATTACATGGATTCTTAGGTTTAACTAGGTATTATAGCAAATTTTTCAAGGACTATGGAATTGTATCAGCTCCTTTAAACTCCATGCTTTAAAAAAATTCATTCAATTGAACAGAAGAAGCATCAATATCTTTTGATTACTAAAAGGTTGCAATGACAACTACACCAATCGTTGCCTTACTTTATTTCACTCTTCCTTTCTTGGTGGAATTTGATGCTTCCAGTAGTGAAGTAGGAGCTGTTCTACAACAAAACGGGCATCCAATTTCCTGTTTTAGCAATACTCTTGCTCCTCACCATCAACGACTACCTACTTATGCAAAATTACTTATTGGTCTAGCCAAGGTTATTTGTCATTAACACCTGTATTTATGGGGCAAATCATTGATTACATGCACTGACCACAATAGCTTAAAATATCTATTAAACTAGCGAATTGTAACTTTCCCTCAATAACATTGGTTAAGCTAGTTACTGGGTTTTGATTTTAAAATTGAATATAAAGCTGGCTGTGAAAATATAGTTGTTGATGCCTTATCTCACCAAACAGAAGAAGTTAGATCGTTAGCCACAATCTCCTTGCCACAACTCAGTTTATTTGATGACATTTGATCTACTAGTGCATCCTCTACTGAATTTCATAAATTAATTACATGCATTTAACAAGGTGAAGCAATTTTTCCATGGCAATACCAAGATGGTTTAGTGTTCTTAAAGAAGTGTGTTTATCTTTTGCATGATTCACCTCTAATTTCTTTTATTATATCTACTCTCTATAATCAGGGGTATGAAGGTTATCGAAAGACTCTAAAAAGGGTGGGTGTTGATGTTTATTAGAAGGGAATGAAGTAAGATATTCAATAATTTGTTAAATCTTACAACACTTGTCAATGCCATAAAACTGAACACCTTCACCTAGCATGTGTTTTACAGCCTCAACTTCTTACTCAAATTGGGTATGATATCTCAATAGATTTCATTGATGGCTTGCCTTCTCCCCATGGGAAATTAGTTCCCTTTATTATGGTTGATAAGCTGTCAAAGTATGCCCGCTTCATTTCTATATCTCATCAATATACCACTGCAACAGTTTCACCGTGTTTTCCTTGATAATATTGTAAAGTTACATGGTCTTCCAGAATGTATTGTTTATGATCGAGACGTCACTTTCATAAGCTCATTTTGGACAAAATTATTTCAGTTAAGTGACATAAATTTATGTTTAGCTCTTCTTACCACCTATAAACTGATGGCTAGATCGATGTAGTAAATTAGACTATTGAAATGTATTTATGTTGATTTACTAGAGAACGTCCACATAAATGGCTTGATTGGTTATCTTGGGCAAAATTTTGTTATAATTATAGCTTCCACACAACCTTGCAAACATCCCCTTTTCAGATTATATATAGTGGACCACTAACAAAGTTGCTTGCTTATTGTCTAAATGCTTCACAATTGGAAATTTTTTACTTTTTTCTTAAAGATCATGATTTGATTTTGCAAGCTCTAATAGATCGCTTGCTTCAAGCGAAGAACCATATGAAAGTTATATATGATGCTTCCTATAAGGATATTAAATTTATTATTGGGGAAAAGGTTCTCTTAAATATTCATCCATATCGCCAACTATCCTTGCGTTCATGTTCAAATTGCAAGCTGGCACCTAAATTATATGGTCCTTTCCATATTTTATCTCGAATTGGTTTAGTTTCTTATAAACTAGATTTACCCATCACTTCTCGTATACATCCTATTTTCCATGTTTCACATTTGAAGGAATCATGTACATCATGGCGCAATTAGTACTACTCCTCAAACCATTCTGGATCACTAAGTTTTCTATGGGATTCCTCAAGTTCTAATTCATTGGGAAGGTCTATCTTTAATGATGCTTTACGAGAAGATGATCAATAGATTCAGCGTCATTACCCCACTTTTTCACTTAAGGAAAAGCTCCATTTGGATGGGGAGAGCAATGTTATGCATCAACCACAAAGCCAAGTATATAAACATTATACTAATGGGCTCAAGAAGCTACAAGAGATATAGCAAGGAGTGGCTTGAATTAGTTATTATTATATCTAGTCTATTGTTATTTTAATTTAATATAAATTTATGTGTGTTATGAGTAGTAGACAGTTATGTTGTTCAGTTATGTAGGTAGTTCTGTTGTTCAGTTATGCAGTTAGTTATTTTGTTCAGTTATGATTCAGTTATACAAGGCTGATATAAGCTTGTCTAGATGTGGTAATCTAGGAGGCAATTATTTTAGCGTGTTATTTATTCAATGAAGAAAAGGAAACGGGTTAAGTTTCCACAAAAATAGATATTGAGATTAGAGGATTCTATCTAAATGAGCCCTTGCTTATTTGGTCATGATAGGTTTTAAAGGAAGAAAGTCTAACAAACAAAGGCACCCATAGTATTCAGATTGGAATTTTATTATAGATTATTCCATATCTAGATCCCAAACTCAAGACCTTAATCTTACCTAGACCTTTAAAGCACTGACAATATTGTTAAAACGAGCGTATATGGTAGATATATTTTCATCTTGTGTCATTTTAAAAAGCTCAAATTGATGAGTGAGCATGCTTATTTTAGTCTCCTTTAATTTATTTATTCCTTCATGAGTGATTTCTAATATATGCTAAATATCATATGCAGTGTCACAAATAAAGATTCTATTAAATTCTTTTACAATTAAAGCATAAAATAAAAGATGAATGGCTTTACCATTTAAAGAAACTAATTTCTTTTCTTCAATACTTAACTCACTATCTTCTTTAATCTTGACTTCATTACCTATAAGGTTGGAAGGCAAGGTCCTTCTTTACGATACAACAAGGTACAAATCTATACTTTTACTTCTCATTTAATGCCTCATCCTAGTCTTCTAATATAAATAATTGTTTCCATCAAAGTAATGAGCTTTATGAGTATTTTGACCTTCAAGATTAGAATAGGAATCAAAATTATGCATCATACGTGCCATAAAATCTTTATTCACTAATTTATTTGAATTAATATAATGTGAGACCTACACTCTGATACCAATTGTTAGCTAGTGTGACACTTAAAAGGGGATGAATTAGATTTAAAAAAAATGATTCATTAGATTGATTAAGATGAATAAGATGTGGAAGCTTAAAAAACTAATTTACAAAAACAATCAACTGACACAATAAAATAAGTGATTAAAATTAAAGAGAAAGGGAGAAGCAAATACATCGGGTTTATCCTAATTTGAAGCAGTCCACTTTCCCCTAAGTCTAGTTCCTAACACCACTATTGATATGATAGCATTATTTTAGCAAAAACATATAATGTTCAATCTTACACTCCTTTTCAAGGCTCAAAGATAACCTTTCACTCAATTTCTTTTTCCTTATGCTAAAGAATGACCTCTCACTCTTATAAGAACAACTCTACAAAAAATAATGCTCTAGTTAACTTTACTAGGTATATGAAGGAGGCTAAATGGAATGACTACTCAATCACAAAGTGCTTCACATAAGCACACTTAACAATAAAAAAACACACTTTTCAAACAAATTTGATTGAAAAACACTCTATATATCTCTTTTTACAACCCTTGCATGACCACCATTAATCACACACTATTTTTACTTAATAAACAAGCCAATAGCCGTTGTATAATAGTCATAAAATCAATTAAATTGTTGTAAAGTAGTAATTAAATCAATTAACTGTTGTGTCAAATGAATATAATAACATTACAATATTTAACTCTTTTTACTGTTGTATAATTTGTTGAATCTTGAATTTATGCTTTATGTTTATAACATTTAGTAGACCTATATTCAAGGTTCAATCGATCAATTGCTTAAATACTAGTATTCAGTAGACTAGTTTTCACCATTTGGTCATCCAATCTAAGCAAATTAGCATAACAAAAAAATTTGGCCCTAAACTAGTTTAGGATCAAATCCATATTTAAAAACCAAACATGCATTAGGCCAATCCAATCATATTTTAAACTTAACACTAGATAAGTTATCCAAAAAAAAATTATGCAATCTTATTCAAATAATTCATACTTTAAGAGGTCTTTCCACATGCAATCACATTAAATATTTAAAATCTCTTAATTATGCACCTATATGTATTTTCTAGGATATGTATGTATGATGAGCATGTAAAAGTCTCTTTAGATCACTAAACTAAAGTCAAGTAAAACTTACAATAAACGATACATAATTAAACCTTTATTAAACTAATTTGATTATTCAATCTTTGAGTCTTCGCATATGTTCTTCATAAATTTCTAATTCTACTTTGAGGCCCTTTGTTCATATCGGTCGTTCAACACACTTAAACCACATTTATTAGTAATAGAGTTTTTTTTTTTTCATTATCAAAATAAGGTAGAACCTCCCTTAGTTCAACACATTCGGAACTTTTGAATAGAGTTTGATTCATTATATGAATTCAAGATGTCTAACTCCCACGTAGGAAATAGGCTATTGAGAATCATTAAAAATTGCTACCTTTACTTGAAATGTGAAGTTATGTTAAAAAAAATACTTCTAAGAAATTATCAAAAATAAGAATAAGCTAGAGGCTTACCTCTATTATATACTAAAAGGAAAGGCAAGTAGGATTGATGGAATATTTTCCTACTTTGACTCCAATACTCTAAGGGAATTAGATCTTCATAGAGTATCCTTTGAAGTCAAATATAATCTTTTTGAAATGAAAATTTTTATTTGGATAAACTATTTTAGTACTTAAGTTTTACATCAAAATTTAAAAAGGACCTTAATATTTTATAACATTGAAATTAGATTATAACGTTTACAAAAAAAATTTAAAAAGGACTGTATCATTTGCAAAAAATTTTAAAAGGACTTTGAAACTATTGGAAGCCTAAGTTTCTATTATGCTTTTATTAACTCTTGATAAAAAGTTTTTTTTTTAATTTAGAAAGCCTTAAATTTCTAATTTAAATCTCATTTAACCAAGGGAAGCTTCAATCTTGGTTTTGATAATAATAAAAACATGATTATTACTACTGATTTACTTCATGAAATAATATTTGAAACATAAGTTTATTTATACATGTTTAACGCAAAGAGTTTGGACTTAAAGACCAATTTAGACACAAAGTAAAATCAAGCAACTTTAGAGTTTCAAAAACTTTAATTAGGTAGTTTGAATTTTGTTTGTAAGTTTCATTTAAAGGTTCGTTAATCTAAGGGGTTTGATTCACATCTATATTTTATAAAGTATTTAAAAATCCATAAATCATTATTAGCCAAGGAAAATTTTTATGTTTGAATTAATTTGACATGTCTTGGTATTTAAAACAACTTTTAGGATAATTTGAAACTTTGGTGAGTTGTTTAGATGAAATAAATGGTTAAGAAATGTTAAACCAAGGGAGGTTCTACTATATTTTGATGATGAACAAAGAATTCTATTACTAATGTTTATTTAAGTTTGTTGAAAAATAGGTGTATGGACTAGTAAAAGTGAATTCACTTAAAGAGTTTTGAAGCCTAATCAGAGTTTATAAAGATCGTATATGAAGACTCAAGTCATTAAAGAAGCAAATTAGATTTGTTATATGCTTATTTATGTAATTTTTATTTTAAAATTTGCTTAGTTCTTTTTGGTTATTTAAGAGACTCATTCATGCATATTTGCATACATAATTTAGAAAATGCATATAAGCCCATAATCACAAGGAATTATATGATTGATGTGTGTTTATATGAAAACTCCTCTTGATGTATTAATTTGTTTAAGATGCATGAATTAATAAGGTTGGTTAAATTGTATGATTTGTAATATTGATAAAATAAGCGATAAGATAATAGATGGAAGTTCTCGTTTAAAGAAATTTGGTAAACTTAGATGTGTTTGGTTTTGTTAAATTTGTATAATTGTATAAAATATTTTGGGTATGGATTAATATGTGTTGAAATATGTATGATTGGGTTTAGAATTAAAATGGGTTAAGTTTGGTATGTTTTAGGCTTGACTGAGCCGAGAGCCTAACCTTAGTTTTTGTAATGGCTAGTTTTTGCAATGGCTATAAATAGCTAGTTTTATAATGGCTATAAACAAATATTTTTCCTTAAGATGTATAAATAAGTATTTGTAATATGTTTTTTTTTTCATCTAATAAGTCTTCTAAGAATTCTTATAAGTGTTCTAGAGCATTCCAAGTGATTTTTGTGAAGTGTGTATGTTTGTAAGGCATTTGCTTTTCATTCATCATTAAAGTGTGTGTGAGCCTCTTTTATACACCAAACTGAGTTTAAGTGAAATATTTTCAAGAGTTATTTTTGTGAGATTATGAGGTTATTCTTTAGTCTAAAAAAAAAAAGAGGGAAGCTCATCCTTACGCCATAAAAAGGAACTTATATTATCTAATGTTGTATTATTTTTTATTCAATAGTGAAAAAATCTCAACAAGTGGTGTCAAGTGCTAGACATAAGAGCAAGTGGACCGCTCAGAATAATAATAAATTGTATTATGTCTCTCTTCCCTTACTCTTTTAATTTAATTTTATGCAATAAAAGAAGAGATGATCGTGCGTCTCAGGAGCCGAGCTGCATAAGATACAAGTCGAATCTGATAAGACACCAAACATTTGAAGTTTGTCCATAATCCGAAGACGTCCCTGTGAAGCTAGCCATAGGATAAATGAGTGTCACGGGATATGCCCTAGGAACCAAAGGAGATGGTGGATCGGGTCCACTAGTCGTCAGGTTCGAAGAAGGTGCCATGCAGAGTCTACAGAAAAAACTCTGGATGAGTGACCTTTCCAAACCCAACTATCAAAATGCCGCACTCACGGCCGAAAACGGATGGAAGTCCAAACCTGCTGAAGTTCGTTGTCCCCCTCTGGAAAAACCCACTCTCCAGAATCAATAATTTCAGAAACCCTAGCATCCCAAAAGAGCCCAGTAGAAGAGAGAACCTGGAATGGAAATCTATCACATAAAGGCCCCTGATCCGGCAACCAATAATCCTGTCAAAGTGAAGTCTGACGCCCATCCCCAATGGATGCAACTATAAGGCCCCGGCACCACTCCTGACTCAGTAAAATCTTCCTCCAAACCTAGGAG
>JAOXYD010127779.1:0-11045 GCA_028565735.1 Pinacopodium congolense | reverse complement strand
AATGCTTAATGCCTATGTCATGTCTTTGTTCATATTTAACTAAGAACATGGGCTGCATTGATGTGAATCCAAATTTCTTATTTTTATATAATGTTTTGAGCTAAATTATAACTTGGTATAGGTTCTTGAATGTCTTAAGTATATGATTAAAACAATTTTGGGTCAAAATCTTTGTTTATATGAGGTTTTAATGCATATTTTGAGTTGACCACTTACAATATGATTAAAGATTGTTTAGGATTCGACAAGCTATACCTAAATCATTAGAAAAATCTGTAAACATCATGGTTTAATTCAAGGACCTGAGAAATCTACCTTGGTTATCATGAGGGCACTAATCTTCAATGGAATTTAGAATTAGAACTTCTTAAACTTTAAGCCTAATGCCTATTAATTGATGAAATAACCAAAGATTAATTTAAGATGGTTAGAGATAAGAAAATGACTTAACTATAGCTTGTCTTAAATTAGTGAAGACCCTAGATTAGAGATTCCAACATTTCATAACTTACTTAAGTCATTTGAAGCCTAGTCCTTAGCAATTTAATTATTTTGTAATCCTTAGACAATTTGGAATTCAATTACAAAGATGGAAACTTTAGGTTTTTTTTAGTTTGTCTTAAGTCTATCGAACCCTTTAGTTTAAAAGTTCTTATTTTCCTTAGATAATTGTGATTCAATTGCCTTTGTAGTCACTAATACACATTCTCTTTGTGGGTTGTCATTTGGAGTCTTAAAAAGGTTTCACTTTATTACTTGCGACCGATACATCGCTGATATGTTGATTTAGTTTTTGTTTTGAATTAAATGTTAATTGATTAATTTATTTGAGCTAAAAAAAGTGATACCAAATCGACCTAGCATTACTCAAATTAGATAGGTTAGATAATAGGGATAAGGTGATTACTAATAGTCTGTTAACAATCCTTATAGGATGACATGCAAACTCATCTTAGCTATACTATATATTAATAGGTGCACTTGCCTATTAGGTATTGGTATTGATTATTTTAAGCTTTGGATTTTATTTTATTAAAACTTATAAGACCATAAAATACCATCAAGTCTTTGGTGCCATTAATATGGATTTAAGGATATTAGGAAATCCCAATCTTTATTAGAAAGACCTTTTTTTGGTTTTATTTTTCTACTTTTTTTTTATGTTTTTAAAACTCTTATTAACCCTATATGGCATCTAAGAGGGGAATGAATTAGATGTTTTAAAAAAATCTAAATTATACGACCTAATCTTTACCAATTTTCTCTAATGTAAAAGCTAAACAAAATTTAATTAATCAAATTAAATAATAACAATAAATTAAACACTAGAAAATAAATGCATAAAAGTAAAGTAGTAAGGGAAGAGAGACATAAATGATTTATCCTAGTTTAGAGTAGTTCACTTGCTCCTATGTCTAGTCCTCATCACTACTTATTGAGATTTTTACATTATTGCAACAAAGAATACAATGTTAGTATTATAATCCCTTTTTAAGATTCAAGGATAACCTTTTACTCTCCCTTTTCAAGGCTAAAGAATAACCTATCACTCTTCCTTAAGCTAAGGAATAAGCTCACAACACTCTTCTTTTGTGGCCTAAGAATAACCTTACAATACTTACAATGTTTTTCTTCTTCACATAAACACCCTTCTCATACCAATATGTTATAAAAATTGTCATTCTTAACTCACCCAAATGTATGATAGGGGTTCATTTCATAATGATTTTTATGATATTTCGATGTAAATTTACCCATATTTTGTGGTCAATCATTTAATATTTGTTCTAAATTGTTTAAATTGCAGATTAATCCCCAATTTAAGTGAAAACAAAAAAATATGAAGTTTAGAACTAAGTAGAAGTAAAATGGTGGGCTTGAGCAAACCACTTGTTTAACTCTCTAGAGCTCACGTTTAAGTTAGTTCTAGAAGTTAAATTGGGTAGTTAAGCGACGTCATTTAACTCCTCTTCAAGTGTTGTTTAACCACCTATCAAGAAATTTCCAATTGGATCTTCCTCCCTATTAGCTGCAACTTACTCCACTTGCTTCCAACTTGCAACAAACTTATATATGAAGCTAGAGAACCCATTTTCACAAAATTGGAACACTAATTAGGCTACCAAAATCATATCTTAGCTTAGATTTTGCTTCTTCTTTCTCTAGGTTAAGTGTTCTTTTTTGTTTTCATTTCTAGCTTTGTAATTGGTATTTTCAATTTGTTTTTAAGGATCCTATGACTTTATAAACATGATTAAAGGTTGTATAATAGTTTGGAGCATCATTTGGTTTAATACAAACCTTTAAATCCCTTGTTTCTTACTCTTTCTTTACATATATTTAAGAGCATGTAGTTTAACTTTGATTCTAACTATTATTTGATATATATGTTTGTTCAATCTGATTTTGAGGTAGGGATAGGTTTTTAAATAGATTGATTGAGTTTTCATTACATGTTGGATGATAATCTTTTTTTTTCTATTTTGAATTCTTAATCCTTGTCTTAAATTAGCCGCTTAAGATAAAGTTGATAGATGACTAAGGATCCAAGAAATCAACTTTAATCATTGTAAAAATTAATAAACAAACAACACAATTTTAATAAATGAATAGCCAAACTTTGGTTAATCATAAGGGTGTTAACATCAAAATAAGGTATTTTTAGGTTAAACTTCTTGAACTTTAATCCTACTTTCTATATCTGTAGGTGAATTAAACCAAAGAATAGGAATGTTAGAGATAAGGCATTAACTTGATCATAGATTTTTCTTGAATTAGTGAAGAATCTAGATTAGATATTCCAACCTTTTAATAACTTGGTTGAATCATTTAAAGACTAATCCTTAGATAATCATTCAATTTGTTAATCTTTAAGGAAATTTGGATACCTTTTCATTGTGTAAAAGTTTTAAGGTTTAATTTGGTAATCCTAACCATGGTTGATTTGGAAATCTTAAGCTCTCAAGATAATTGTAATATGAGTGACCTGGTACTTGCAATATTTTTCCCATGGATTTGACATTCTAAAGTCCTAAAAACACTACTTTATTACTTATTGATCAGTATACTTGTCGCTATAGTTGGTCTTAATTTGATTTTGATTTTTATCATTAAACATTGAATTATTTAAGCTACTAGGGAAATTAACTGTGATATTAGGAATATATCGTTGTCAATTATTCTAGAGTTGTAAATATTGTTTATATTGTGTTTTCTTTGATTTCTTTTTCTTGTTTTTTATGTTATTTTCCTTTTTTGATTTTTGTGTTTGTTTTATGCTTAGTTTGTGTGTTAGGACATCTTTTAGTACCTAGCTTTAGTCATCAAGCAGATGTGGAAGCAAGATAACTATTAACAAGATTGCCATTATTGTAAGCTTGAAGTTGAAGGGAATTATTATGGCACTGGCTATCCTAATCAATTTAATGCAACTTATACCCCTAATTTGATTAATTATTCTGATTACCATTGGCATAATCCAACTTATTATGACCAACCATCATCTTTTTCCTCTGAGAAGCCTTAAAATGATGTTAGATCCACCATTTTTGACTTAATTAATGACAGCTTATCTAGGAATCAACCCACCATGGCATAACTGAAATCCTCTTGTCCAAATTGGAGGGAGCAATTACTAACATCCCTTAGAGCCAATTATCCCATGGAACCTTCTTAACCCGCTCAATTTGGACCAAGTGAGCTAGAACTTTTTGATATAGATAATGGTGAACTATAGTTTTCAATTGCCTTAGATATGAATGATATGGAAGAGGTTGATGAGTGCTTAAACCATAACCCAACACTTGGATTTGAAAATTTTGGAACTTATGAAAAATCCTTGGAGAGTGATGAATCACTTCTTGATTATATGTTTGAAGTAGTTAATGATGTGGAAGACCCTTTGCATAACTTAGAAGAACATGATTTAGGAGCCTTTACATTTCCACTAAATGAAGTAGTTGAAGAAAGCCATACTAAGGACATCATTGGTGGTAAGGCAACGCTTCCCATTAAATCAAAGTGAGTGAAGTAGAATCATATGATGAGATTGTCAAGGGTGAGACAATTAAAGTTCCATTTGAGAGCTTTGATTTTCTAGGTGTTGCAACTTTTTTTCATAGGCCTAAAATTGTAATTCTTGATTATTTGCCATGGTTTTTTTTATCAAGAAAAGGTGTTTTGATTGGTTTTTCATGAAGGGTAAGGTTCTTAAGGAATTTAGAAGTCTAATTAGAGGTATAAGGACCCTTGGAAATTCAGATTTCCTTTACCTAAAGAATGAAGCTAAAAAAATTGGATGGTGAGCTCAAGATGAGATTGACAATTCTCTAGCATTAAGGTCTAGTTAAAAGACCATACGAAAGCATTATTTAGGAGGCAAACCAACCACAAATTTAAATTCTTTTTTTAATTTAGTATGCTTTTTGTTTAATTTAATTAAGTATGCTTTTGTTATGTGGTTTCAAGCCTTAATTATCTAGTCTTTTAGTATGCTTCATTTGGTTTTAATGTGTTTATTCAAAGCCTCTTTTAAGAATCCTTATTTAAAGTCTATTGTGTTTATTTTAGTTTTATTTAGTGTGCTTTTGAAGTCTTTTATTCAGTTTTATTTTGTTTTTAATTATGTTCACATTTATTTTATATTACTTCTTTTTGTTTGTGTGATCTTAATGTTTTTTTCTTTTACGTGTTTTCTTTAGGATTAGTGTGTTTTCTTTTAATTTTCCTTTAGATTGTCTTTTTAAAGTTCCAGTTTCTTGGTTTAGTTTTAGTTGGTATGTTGTAGTTGTTCCTTTAAAGTTTAAGTCTTCCTTTAACGTTTAAGTCTTTCTTTTAAATGTGTTTTGCTTCTTTTGATTTAATTGCTCTATGTTTTAAGTGTGTTTCTAGCCTTGATCCATGTTCAAATTTGATGTTTAATTTGGTGAAGTATGGTGTGATTTTCCATGCTTAGAATTGCTTTTCAGGGACTTAAATGGTGGGTCCTAAATGGCAAGGTTTAACTCTACTCAATCGTCATTTTATGCTTTCGGGGGACTTAAATGGTGGTATTTAAACGAAGTCATTTAGCTTCCTAGCAACTGTCGTTTAGCTTCCCAACAAATGTCATTTAAGTCCATAAACGAAATAAAAAATGATGCAATTTTCTTTTTTTTTCTTCTTCTTCTTCCTTCAGTTGTTGTTTATTGCGTTTTTCTCCCTCCACCCTACTAAACCTCATTTCTTAGCCACATTGGGCATATTTTCAAATATCAACAAGATTCTTGCATTAAATCATCATAAAACACCTAAAGTTGTCCAAAAATTCTCTAAAACACCTTAGTTCCACTGTTCACACAACCATGTATTCTTTTTAAATTTCCAAGTGTTTTAGGCCTCTATTCTCTTAAATTTTTGTATCATTAGGTTCAAATGTTCATTATCTCTCCATTGATACCAATTTCAAGCCTTAACACTTTCGTTAGAAGTTCATCAATATTCCAATGAGTGGAATATTCGGACAAATATCACTGCAAACATTTTTCAATTTTTTTGATATTTTAACTCCTTTTGGTTTGTTTGTTGAACAGTTTCTAGTTGGATGTTGCCTAGGAATTTTTCCAAACCTTCTAGTTTAAGAAAGTGACCAGCATTTGATAGTTCTTGATTTATGAGAACTCTAAATACTTCAAGATTATTGTCTACTGGTCGGTGGAGCTAGATTTGGAGGCTAAGTTTGATGTGTCTATTGTCTTCCAGGCCCTTACTTAGCCCATACCATCCAGTATTGGTTCGAGAATTCTTTGCCAACATAAAAAACAAGAACAACTTCGAGATACCTGACTTCATGCTATGGTCCAAGGTACTCCCCTTGGTACCAAAATATAGGAGATGTTTATGTACTTAAGATGGATAGGTTATGAGGTGATTTAGTTACTTCCAATCCCTCCTTTTCTATTATTGAGGCTCGAGCTACTTTAGAATTAATTCACCCTCCCAATAGATAAGGATACCCCACTTATCCACATAGTGTGAGAGATCTTATTGTAGTAACCCTATTAAGTGTTAATGTGACTCCGAGAACTAATGAGCTTAATAAGATTAGATTCATCGATAACTACATTTTGCACAAGATGCTTCACAGATTAGGTTCCACAAAGGGCCTACCTTTGGCTGGATTTATTCTTTAGAGTATGTGTAACCTAATTAGGTTCACTCTTCAGAACAACAACTTTTGTTTTTAGTGCTTAGCTATAAGGATCTTTCTAGAAGTAAGTGTTTCTTTTGAGATCGAGGTATTAGTCTAGCTTTCCAATTCCAGCTCGTATTCTACTTTGAAACTATGGTCATATGCTCGAGTTAGACATGAATGGTACAACACCATTTTTAGGCCACTTCAAGCAGGTGAGCATGTTGATGATTTAGATATTCCAGCACCTATGCCTGAGCTAGCTTCTAAAGAGGGTATCGTGGAGGCTTCCTTAGAGGCCACTTCGAGTGTGCATAAGCTCCCCACTAACAGTTGATACTGTTACCTATGTTCCTCCTTCCAAACCACCCTTTGGTGAATGGATGAATATGTTATTGAGGCTCAAAAGCTATTAGCAATTGACTTCTCTAAGCTTAGTTCTCAGATGGACCAGATAGAGCGATGGATTGATTATATTAACCAATGTTTAGAGTAGATAGAGTATCATTAGGGATCCTAGGATCAGAGACCCAGTTTTTAACTATTTATGGATTGCTTCTTTTGTTCATGGACTTGTGCTCTTTTTATTTACTTTTAGTAGTTTTTTTAATTTCATTTCCTTTCTGTAGTTTTATTTTGACTGCTTATCATGTATTTTGGGTTCTTCAAATGTATTTAGACTCCATTATGTACTTTCATGCAATATTTATATATTTAGAGTATGGCCTTTCATTATTATTGGCTTTTGTACTTTCATTTTCTAGTTATCATTTTTAGTTTGCTACAATCAATAATCGCATTTCAGTGTTCACTTCAACAGAGCTTTAAGTGATGCTATCATTATTATCTAGGTGCCTTCTATTCCCTTTTCTCCCATTTAGTGTTTTATTGTTAGTTTTTTTTAATATTAAGGACAATATCCAATTTAAGTATGGGGGAGGGATAGATTTTTTCACACTTATGTTTATTTATCCACAAGTTTATCATTTTATCATCTTGAATAATTTATAGAAATGTTTTTTTATTTTGATACATATCATTGAAAATTTTCCTTTTATTTTGATGATTTAAGATGTTATATTATTATTTAATCATGTTTATTGACAATGAACTTTGATTACTTCATATTTTGGATTATGGATACTTGATGAGAATTATGATTTTCTATGTATAAAATGTATATTTAGTTTTTTGGAACTTTTTCTAGATGTTTTAGTATCTTCTTTAGTTAAAATAAAAAAAGTAATGAAAAGAAGGAAAGGAAAATGTGCCAAAAAGTTTTAAAAAATGAGCAAGTTTTTATTCACTCTGCTGACTTTAAACAATTAGTCGAAGTTAAATAGTGGTGTTTGTATAAAGTTGATGTAAGGTGAATCAATCGAGTAATTGAGAATGTTCATGAAAAAATGTTCATCTTGGCATAAAAAGATTGAGTGACTTCTTAACCAAGCCTTAAAAAATCACATTTCTGTTTAAATTTTGTTCTTAATAAATAAATGATGTGGATTTTCTTAAAAGATGATTCATTTTGCTTGGCATATATTCATTTTATATATGGAAATGAGTTTTTTAATTTAGTTTGAAGTTTCAAAAAGTATGAAGTCATCTTAAATTGTTTGTTAATTAACATGCTCAATTAATCATTATAATATCTTGATGAATTATTTGATAATTGAATGATAAAGGAAAATTTTTTAATGAATGTGTTTAATGAATTGGCTATTTTTCTATGATTATATTCTATTTTGAAATTGATGATTGATTTATTTGCTTAAGGATAAGAAAATGCTTAAGTGTGGGGGAGTTGTTGGGTGCATAATTTATAGTGTTTTCCAATGTTATTAGATGAAAAATTTCCCCTAATTTGATGTTAAAATGTTTGATTTCTGTTTGGAAAGATTTGATTTACAATTTGAAGTCCAAAAGTGAAGAATTCTACAAAAATTACAAAAATATCAAAATCTAAAAGTTAAATGATTAAAGTCTACTCTACGATCTAAACGGTGGGACTTCAACAACACTATTTAACCACAGAATTAAGCACTGTTTAAGTAGTTAGTCACGAATCTCCAGTTGAATTTCAGCTTAGGGGACATATATATTGACATCCAAAAGCCATTTTCTTGCATAGAGAACAAGGAATTGGCAGCCAAATTGACCTTTTTAACTGGCACTTTCTTCTTCTTTCTCTAGGTTAGGTTTTTTTTTTCATTTCCAACCTTTTTATTTGGATATTTTAGGTTGTTTTTAAGGATTCTAGTAGTTTCTACACTTCATTTAAGGTTGTATTTCAATGTTGGAGCTTAATTTGATGCATTTTAAGCTCTTAAATCATTTGTATCATACTCTTTTGTTGAATATATTCAGGAATATATTGCGTAAGGTCTATTTTTATTATGCTTTGATCCAAATCTATTTATAATATGATTTTTATCTAAGGGCTGGTTACTGAATGCTTTAATTGAGTTTCTTATACATGTTGGATGACAATATTTTTTTTTAATTCTTAATTCTTGTTTTAAGTTGACCACTTAACATAAAGATATTAGATGATTAAGGATATGAGAAATCTACCTTAATTGTTGGATAAATAAATAAAAACGTGGTTCAAATCAATGAATAACCAAAATTTGGTTAATCATAGGGGTGCTAATATTGTTGGTTTTAGTTTCTATTAAGGCCTAGTGATCAATTTTGATTAACATATTAAATATTTGAAGCATAAATTTCTCTCCTTTTACAAAATTGAGTCAACAATGATGGCAAGTATACATTGTCGCAAGTAGTAAAGAGGAATATTTAAGATCTGAGTTGTCATACCATAGGGATTACCAAATTGTAATTGCTAAGATAATTAGGTTACAATTATCTAGAGAATAAAAATTAAATGAAATTACTAACTAATTTAGCAAATGAACTTAAGATGACAAGATATGTTATATAACTTAGTTGAATTTAAGGATCGTCTAATGGATGGATTGATTATGGAATTGGGTTTCAATGATCTAGTTGGAGTAATTGTGCATTGAAAGGCTTGACCTAAGGTATTTCACTAAATCAAAACAATGCTATTGTTAAGACAATAGTTTTTTCTAATTATTTAAGTTGAAGTTTGGCCATTCATCAATCTTAAGCAGTAGACATAAAGTTTAAGAAGCTTATCCTAAAAATTTTCTAATTTTCATATTATAACCCTTAAAATAAATCAAGACTTGGTCATTAAATGATTTAAATCAGACTGCTTAATGATTTCTCAATCAATTTAGGTAGATTTCTTGGATCCTAATTTTTTTCTTAACTTTATTATAAATATTTAATGTAGAATAAGCATTAATATCGTCGTTTAAGTAAAAGACAGCTTTCAATCATCATGGAATTGATTTCAGAACACATCTAGATCATTTACTAACCAGTCCCTACCCAAAAACTAAATCAACAACTCATTTGAACCAAAAAACAAATCATTCTCATCATATTCATCATGTTCTTGAACAAATGATAACAACAAATGGTTTTCATTGTAAAAACAAGTTAATAATGCACCACATAGGCGCTAAAAACATGCCATAGATCATAATAACATATCTAAGCTCTTAGAATCCTTAAATACAAGCTTAGATCTATAAAACAAGATTAAGATCACAAGAAATAAGCCCTAGAGCTAGAGACAATATGATTTTTCTCTCAATTTTTTTGTTCTCTATGTTTATTCTTTTTGTTTTTGGCTTCAAAACCTCCATAAATATGTCTAGAGTAAGTTGAGACCAAGTAAAGCAAGTTGTAGCCAATAAGGAGAAAGATCTAGTTGGAAAAAGTTTCTTTACTACTTAAACGACATTTGAAGAGGAGTTAAACGACGCCATTTTGCTACCATTAATTAGGTCCCATAATAGAGTTAAAGTAAGGCTTGAGGATTTAAATGTGAGTTTACTTGTCGTTTAAGTCTTGGTTTTGCTCTAATCTTCAAATTTTGTTTGATTTCACTTCAATTAGGTTGAAATTTGCAAATTAAATAATTCAAGACATAAATTAACCAAGCATTAAAATAGAGGTTAATTAACATCAAAATATCGTGGAAAATCATACAAATTGAATCGCTATTAATTCCTCCACACTTAAACATTTGCTTTTTCTAAAGCAAATTAATCCATTATCAATTTCAAAACAACTTATAAGCATAGGAAGAATAATCCCAACTCATCAATCAATGTCATTAAAAAATTTCCTCAATCATTTAGTCAATATGACCAATTAATAGATTATAAAATTGATTCATCTAATCAAGTCACAAAGTAAATCAAACCACTCCATGCTTCTTTAAATTTGTCCTAAGTAACAAAATTCAGTTTTAAAATGTAAAATGAATCTAAATCAAGCAAAAAGTATTATCAATTTACACAATTTCACATCTTTAATAAATTAAGCACTAAAATATTAATGACCATATGAGCTTGTATTAGTTGAGAGGTTATTTAATCCTTTTATGCAAAGATGAAAATTTTATAGTGAACATTGTTGCATTGGTTAGGTGACTTTAAAATTACGTATGATTTTGAAATGATTTCTCTTTAAAAACCAACGGACTTTAAGGCAAGTGTACCTATCGCAAAAGTAATAAAGTTGAGGAATATTTCAGACTCCAAGTGTCGATCCCACAGGGAAAAAGTTGTTTAACTATCAAGTTGATCGGATTACAATTATTTAGGAAAAAACTAGAGAATTTGATTAAAAATTATAAAATGACTTAAAATTGATTACTTTGGCTTAAACACTTCAAAAACGATTTTTGATTGCTTGTAAAAAATTCTAAAAATTACCAAATGTGTAAATTAGCTATGGATTAGATGATTGATGATTTAATTGAGTTTTAAAACAA
>JAOXYD010127758.1:0-11045 GCA_028565735.1 Pinacopodium congolense | reverse complement strand
AAATTAGTAAAAATGTAATATAATATTTAAAATATTAAATATTTTTATTTTTATTTTAAAAAATATAATTAAATAATTTCAATATAATTAAAATTTATTTATAATTGAAAATATTCAATTTTAAAATATTTTTGAATAATTGAAAATATAATTTAAAATTATTCTAATTCAATAAAATATTTTTAATCTTTTGAAGGGATAAGTTATATATTTGTTAATTAAATTTAGAAATCCTTATATAATACTTCATAATAAAATAATGATATATTAATCACTTGTTATTTTATAAGAAAAAAATTAATTTTAATCTGAATTGCATACAATTTGAAAGGTTGGTCAATAAAATGAAAAATTTTAGAAGGTTGTTCACTGAATTGAATATTTTTTAAGAGGTTATTCATTGAATTAAAAAATTTTTAAAGGTTTCTCATTGAATTGAAAAATTTTAAAGGTGGGGAGTATACAAGTAAATATTGACATGACATTTTTGTCACGTAGATGCTAACGTGGTAAAGTTCGTTTGCCACATTGGTATTAATTTAACAAGATTAACGTTTTTATCTTAATTGATAGTTTTTTAAAAGTTGATCACTTAACTGAAAAGTTTTTAAGGTTTGTCATTCAACTGAAAAAATCTTCAAGGTTTAGTCACTTGTGCGACTATTATCCCTAAAATTAATAATATTTTAACTAAAGTTAAGATTCAAGAGAAAATTATATTTATAAATATTAAAAATAAGTTTAATTTTTTATAAAATGTGAAAGGTATAAATGGAAATAATAAAACTCAACAACAATAATTGTTTAAAGGTATATTACAATCTCAAACATATCTAGAGGATTACAAAGCATCTCACATATCTTAATAAATCCTTAAGATTTTCAAATATACCAAATATCTCTCATTAGGAATTTGATTTATTATTTCCTTTATATTCCTTCATATGTTGCACACACACACACACACACACACACACATACACATATATATAAAACACTCAACTGTAAAATTAATTTGACTGAATTGAATACAGGGATCACTTTCTCTAAACTTCTTCGTGGTATCAGAGCTTTTGCCACATTTAGTGGATCTCCTTTTTCAAAAAACTGTGTACCCTTTCTTGAACATTCTCTTAAATGGATTTCTAACTCAATGTAACACTTTTATCTCAAATAATGACCCTTCTCTCCATAAAATTGACCATAAAAATTATCTACTATAGAAGGATCAAGTTTATCCTCTCATAGAAATCTTTGACCTTCAAAATCACATTCTTGAAGGTCACGCACCCTCAAAAACTATCTTAACTAATGGCAAGGAAGAAGTTAATAAAGACTTCACAAAATAGCTTTACAAGGATCAAATGCTCAAAAACTTTATCATTTGTACATTGTCCGAGCAAGTCATACAGTGGTTGTAGGTCTTAAGACTACAATAAATGTATGGATTTGCTTAAAGCAATCCTATGCTAGCAATTCCGAAGAATGTGAAGTTGATCTCTTACAATAACTTCATCACATACATAAGGGTGGCAATAATATTCAAATCCATTTATGAAAGTTTAAGAGCATTTGCAATGAACTGTTAACCATGCAAAAATCAATATTTGATGAAGACAAAGTCATTTGGGCTATCAATGGCGTAGATGCTCATTATGACACTTTTACAGGTGCCATCCTTATTAAGCCTCCATTACCTACTTTCTCACAATTTGTTTCCTCCTTGGTTGCATTTAACAACATAATTTGAACTTGACTTGAGATTTGTGATGAGCAAGTTTTCTACTCCAACATCCTTCCTCTCACAAACACTCAAAAAACAACTCTCAACAATCGAGGAATTCCAAAAGAAAGCCTCAAAATTAATTCAACTTTTCAAATAATGGTTTCACCCAAACAACCCACAAAACAAAACCCCTAACCTCCAAAACAAACTTACACACATACCTACCAAATTTGTGATCAGCTTGGCCATTTTGCAAAAATTGTTCGTAATGATTTAATCATGCTTTTCAAGACATCAACATCCCTCAGGCACTTATTGCTCTTTCCATTGAAGATTCACATGATTCAGAATGGACCATGGACTCAAGTGCCACCTCTTACAAAATTAATGATTCAAGTATTTTGAACTCCTAGAGTCCCTATAATGGCGTCAATGGAATTTTTTTAGGCAATGGCCAATGCTTAAAAATTACACATGTTGGATATGCCAATATCTCTAGAGAATTTGGTCCTCTTCAATTAAAGGAAGTTCTTTTTCTTCCTAACTTAACTTGAAATCTCTTATCTATTGCCAAGTTGATCTGTGATTATCCTTGCTTTGTTACATTCGACTCACATGGTTTTTTTTGTTAAAGGGCTCTAGATAATGAGGACATTGGCGAGTGGTATTAGAAAGGGAAATCTCTATGTAATCAAAGATGGTTTCACTAGTCACGTTGCATTTTTCTTCATTCGATAAAAAAGGAGTTAACTAATATATGACAGGTGAGATTGGATCACCAAAATCAAAAAATTCTAGATAATCTTTGTGATCAAATAAGATATTTATGTCCAATCAAAACAAAAGAATTATGTTTGTAAAAGTTATCAAATGGAAAATAGTATAAGGCTTCTCTTTTTAATTAATACTATTTGAAACTCAACTCTACAAGCCAAAATACATGTTAATTTTTGGGGTCCAGTCCTTATGTTTTCTCCTAAAAAATTTCTCTATTTTGCCAACTTTTTTAATGATAGTACCAGATTTACATGGTTTTTTCCTATTAAGGTTAAATTTTGATTTTATTCAAGGCTCCATTCGGTTTAACAAAATAATTACAACTCAGTTCTCCACCTTTATTAAGGTTGTTTAGTGTAATGAGGGAGGGGAATTTACAAGAACTGCCTTCCTAAGCTTCTTATCCACAATGGTATTTTGCAAAACAATTGGCCTATCCAAAGACCTTACAATAAAATGCAACGATTAAGTACAAGCATCGACATCTTGTTGAATTTGGTCTCTCTATGAATTGTCATAGTGGGGCTTCAAAAATTCTATGGGTATAAGCTTTTTTAACAACTGCTTATTTGATAAATCAGCTTCCCTCCCCAAATCTTACTATTAAATCACCATATGAACTTCTTTATTGTGAAACACTTAAACATTCTTCTTAGATTTTTGGCAGTAGATGTGATACGAAAGAGTTCAATAAAGAGGAGGAAGAGAAGAGATAAAGAGAGATTTTAGGGTTTTTTAATGCTTGAATAATATTAAGAACGATTTAGGCTATTAAATAGCCTTACATTGCCGAAAACCTAACTAAATAGAATAACAATAAAAGAAAGAAAACCTAACTAAAGAAACTATTTTTAAAAACTTGGGACATCCACGTTGACACGTAATAATCCTCCCCTCCTAAGAATCTTTGTCCACAAGGATGAAATTTCTAACTAACACCTTTAGCTGAGGCTTCTTTCCATTTAATTAAGACTTCCTCCGATTCAGGTTCTGTAATATTATCTTCATCAGAGTTTAGATGAGTAAAATTGTCGATCATAAATAATTGTGGGCGTTCACATCGGTGACCTGGAACAAACTTCTCATCACAATAGTAACATAACCCCTTTTCCCTACGTTCTCGTGCCTCTTGATTTATAATTCATCGAAATGTAGTTACAGAATTTGAACTTAGATTTTCACGTTGATTTGGTGGAGGGCCTAATACATTAGCAGTCGGATTAGGATTTAACTTTGGTACCATTGAGACTGGCTGGGAGCGAATCGGTAGAATGCCTTTCCTTTGTAACTGATTTCTCTCTTCAATCAGACGAGCAACACCTATTGCATTTGTCAAAGTACGAGGTTGTTTAATTTTTACATCCAAACAAATATCATCTTGAAGTCCTACAATAAAACATCCAATAAGAAAGGTTTCATGTAAGCCATCAATACGCTGGGAGAGCCTTTCGAAGGCTTCTTGATAAATCGCTACAGATGAAATCTGTTTAAGTCGAGTTAGAGCTTCTTATGAGTCCTCGTAATCGGTTGGTCCGAAGCATAAAAGGACTACTTTTGTAAATTCATCCCAAGCTAGCAGTTCTCGAAATTTCGTCAACCACTGATGCCATTGTAGAGAAATTCCTTCTAGATGAGAGGAGATGATCTGCAGTTGTTGACCAGGAGCAGTATTCTAGAACTGAAAGTATTTTTCTGCCTTATATATTCAACCAGTTGGATCTTCTCCATTGAACTTTGGAAAACACAACTTAAGGTGATGGTGGTAACAGTTATTGGAATTATTGGGACTCAAGATATTTGGAGAATGTGAGGATTCTCTTGGGTAAATTTGGTTGATCTCTGGATGGGTATTGTGTGTGCTACGAGAGACTCGTAAAGCCTGTAGTTCGGTTAACACTGTTTGTAAAGTAGCATTAACCTGATCAAGACTAGACTCATGTCTAGCTAAGATCTTACTGACTTCGTTGCAAAATTCTACATTAGTTTTACTACGAGTATCTATGGTCGTAATAAGCTCTGATACCATTGATACGAAAGAGTTCGATAAAAAGGAGGAAGAGAAGAGAGAAAGAGAGATAAAGAGAGATTTTAGGGTTTTTTAATGCTTGAATAATATTAAGAACGCTTTAGGCTATTAAATAGCTTTACACTGCTGAAGACCTAACTAAATAGAATAACGATAAATAAAAAAAAGAAAACCTAACTAAAAAAACTATTAAAAAAATATGGGACATCCACGTTGACATGTAACAAGATGTTATCCATGCTTGAGGTTATACACAGTTAATAAATTTGAGTCTTGGTAAACTCCTTGTGTTTTTAATAGGTATAACATTGTTCACAAAGGCACCAATGTTTAAATCCTACAAATGACAGAGTTTACATATCTCGACATGTTATTTTTTATAAGACAATCCTTCCTTTTGCTATTAATAATCTCGTCTCTTTGTAGCAAAATAATGGCAAATGTCAAAAAGATGATTCTTCACGCTTTATAATTCTTATTTTTGAGGTGACACCACAAAATCCTAATGTTGTAGATTAATCTTTCGCAATAATTAGCACCTATTCCCAAATTGTGACAGCTGTAATGCAAGTTGATCTCTAACTTAATCTTTCGCAATAATTAGCACCTATTCCCATCATTTGCAATTGTCGCCCATTGCACATCTCAGTCATTGCAATCTTGCTCTGCAGAGCGACTCCACTACCACCGCTCACTTGCCTCCTAAGCAAGTCATACAACAGTCGATGCCAAGAAATTTAATTATTGACCTTATCTCTTTTAATCCTACAATAGCTCAATCTACTATTCAAAATGCTCCTTTTGACTCATTAGATACACATCCAATGCATATAAAGAGCAAAACTCAAGCTGGTTTACTTCACATCAAAGTTATTACTATACCTGTGACCCCTAAATCTCTAAAATCTGCTCTCAAACATGAAGGTTGACGCCTTGCTATGGAGGATGAACTGAATGCTCTCTACCAAAACTCTACATGGACATTATTGCCTAATAACAATTTTATGAACATTGTCGACAGCAAATGGGTGTATTGCATAAAACTTAAAATTGACGGATCTCTCGAGTGCCTTAAAGCTCGACTTATGGCCAAAGGACTTAATCAAAAGTGAGGTGTCGATTTTGATGATACTTTTAATCAATTGGTTTGTCCTCAATCTACACATCTCATTCTCTCACTTACTATTACTCCTTAATGGCTAGTCAACCAACTGGAGGTAAAGAATGCTTTTCTTAGTAGATATCTTAAAGAACTGTTTTACATGAAGTAGCCACTAAAGTTTGCATCCTCTAAATGTCCTTCTTATGTTTGTAAACTCTTAAAAGTACTTACGATCTCAAATAAGAACCTCGTGCTTGGTTCGATCACTTCAGTAATTATCTGTTGCATATGAGCTTCATTTGCTCTCCATATGATCCATCTCTCTTTACAAGACATTCATAGAAGAGTGTGCTTTTTCTATTACTATATGTGGATGATATCCTTGTCAATAGCAATAACAATTCTTCACTTGAACAACTCATTTCCACTCTAAGCTCAATTTTTGTGATGACCAACATGGGAGATGCTTGTTTCTTTTTAGGGATTGCAACCACACCTACAGCTTATGAATTGCACTTATCTCAACAAAAATATGTAGTTGATCTTATGTGTGCACACATGGAAGGATGCAAGAAGATTAAACTCCACTAAGTCCTAAGCTCAATCTTTACACCTCATCTATTGCCTTCAAGGATTAAAAAGAATTTCACAGCTTAGTTGGTGCCTTACAATATCTCATACTTACGTGACCCGACATCGGCTATGCTGTTAATCTACTCAATCATTATATGCATTATGTGATTGACTTTCTCTTCTCCATGTTAAAGTATGTCTTACAGTATCATAAGGGCACTTTGAATTATGGATTGCATCTTCTTCGTAGGAGTTCTTTTGATCTTTATGCCTTTTTCAATGCCAATTAGGTCCAATGTCCCTTTACTCTTTGGTTAACCATGGGTTCTTTGGGCCAAATCTTATATAGTGGTCTGTCAAGAAGCAACAAACAGTGGTTAATTCCATCTCTGAGGCAGAATATAAATCAATGGCCCTTGCTATAATAGAAATCACTTGGATTTGTTCTATCCTTCGTAGCCTTGGTGTCAATCTTCGACAAACTTCTTCCTTGCACTGTGACAATCTCAATGCCCTTTATATGTCCATCAATCCAGTGCTTCAGGCATGAACAAAAGGTGTCGAGATTAACTACCATTTTGTTCAAGAAAAAGTTGGTCTTGAAAACCTAATCTCCAAATGTGTTCCTTCAAAAGGCTAGCTTGCCTATATTTTCTTAAAACCTCTCCTTCATCCTTCAGGATCATTTTTGTGATTTGTCATCCAAGCTTGACATAATTTCATTGTCTCGCCTTCATTTGAGGGGGAGTATAGATATAAATAATCAAAGTTAGCAAAAAGAATTATTCAGAGGCATATCACAATCTCAAACATATCCAAAGGATCATAAAGCATCTACGTAGCTTAACAAATCCTCAATAGTTTCAAATATTCCAAATATCACTCATTAAAATTTTGATTTCTTATTTCATTTATAGTCTTTTATATGTTGTATATATGTAGACAACACTTTACTATAAAATTCATCCGATTGAATTCAATACAAGAATGTAAAATTCATCCAATTGAATTCAATACAAGAATCACATTCTTTAAACTTCTCCAAAAGGATGAGACAACGCTGTAAGATAAGTTAAAAGTTTGTTCTAAATATTATGAGGAGAAATAAATCCGTTACTAGTATCAGAAGGGACTGTAGGGGAAAAAGGAAGCATCGGTGGCACGATAGTTGCTTGCATAGGATTGACCTAATTTGTTACCCTTTAATAGTCCTGACCACAGTTAGGTTTCTAACCGGCTAACCATCGATTTAAAAACCGACGGTTAAGGTTTAAAAACCGTAACCGTGATCAATGGTACTAAACCGTAACCGAAACCGTTATTAATAGTTTCGGTTAAGGTTAGACCAATTTAAAAACTGTGAACCGGCGGTTAAACCGTCAGTTTATTCATAATTATAAAATTTTATCAATTAATTAACTAAATTAAATAAAAAATAAATTTTAACATTATATTAAAAATATATGTAATTTTATTTAACAAAAACATATATAATTTTAAAAATATGTATTTATAAAAAATATAAATTTATAATTGTAAAAAAAATTTAAAAAAATTTAAAAAAAGGGAGATCAACCGTTGACTGAGTCAACGGTCTCTCCGAGACCGTCTGGTCTGAGACGGTCTCAGATAGAGACGGTGAGATCGTCTCAGCTGAGACGGTCTCACCGTCTCTGCTGTGTCTATGTCTTCAGAGACCATTGTCTCTGTCTGTCTTAGAGAGCAACGGTCTTTGAGACTGAGACTGAGACCGTTGAACGGTCTCAAGACAGTTCAAGTTCAACGGTGGTCTTTTTTTTACACTATAAATTCATCCCAACATAGTTTTTTTCATACCATCAATTACAAATTTACAATTTCTTCATATCTCTCTCACTCTCTCACTTAACTCAAGTTTCAAGGCTCAAGCAAATATTTCATTTACAATTATTAATTTCAATTATTTTTAATTTGTTATTATTATTGTTGTTGTTATTTTTTTTATTTTTGTTAATTGTTATTATTATTATTATTGTTAATTGTTATTATTATTATTGTTTTTAATTGTTATTATTATTATTTTTGTTAATTTGTTATTATTATTATTGTTGTTAATTGTTATTATTATTATTTTTGTTAATTGTTATTATTATTATTATTACATTTATTTATTTTTATTATTGTCAAAAGGGAATATGCCCTTTTGACCGAAATATTCTTAATATTTCGACAACAATAAATCTAAACAAAATTGGTATCAAAATAAAGCTAATGAAATTTCTAACACAATGGTACCAAATTCTTAGCAAATGGATGCCTATGTTGAGAGAAAATTGAAAAAGAATACCTTAGGGAGAGAAAAAGACATGAAACTTTGCCAAGTAGATTATAGAAAATCTGTTGGGTTTCTGACCAAATTGATGGTATAATCTTATATAGGGTAGAAAATGTGACAAATGGACACCAAGAACGTCTAATTTGGTTAAGAATTGAGCAAGTTGTGGAGATTTGAAGGTTAGGAGGCGAATAGAGTTCGGAAGAGGGTTTCAGAGATGAAGATGATGAATAGTAAAATTACGTCGTTTTATCGCTAGACGCGTCTTATAACGGCACCATGTTTGTCCTACAATGGCGCCGTTATAGGATGAATAGCCCGCCGTTATAGACACAAAGTACACTACTTCAATAGTAGCATGATCATCCTATAACGGTGGGCTAACAAACCACCGTTATAAGACTGTTTTAACCTTTCTAAACTCAATTTCAATCCAATTTCAATTCAAAATCCCTTCAAACTCAAGTCCAAACAATATGGATTAAATTATTTATCAAATTTCTTTAGAATTGAACTTAAAAAACACTCTTAAGACCAAATCAAACTTACCAAAGGTAAAGAAAACACACCAAACTTAATTAAAACACACTAAACTTTATTCAAACACACTTCTAGAGATTTAACACTTGATTTATTCAATCCTAACACCCAAAATAAAATTAAAACACACACAATTACCTACCTAACTTGATAAATTACCTAGTTCAATGAGGATTAAACAGTGAAAGAGTCTTAGAAGACTCCTCAATTAAACTAGGCACATACAACTTCACTCTTTGTCCATTAACCTTGAATGGTGAGTGACCATTGCTAACTTCAATCTTTCCAAATGGATAAATGTTGGTCACATTGTGAAGGCCTGTCCATCTAGACTTTAACTTTCTTGGAAACAACTTTAACCTTGAATTATAAACCAAGACCTTATCACCAACTTTGAAGTCTCTTTGAATGATGTGTTTGTCATGCCATCTTTTAGTCATTTCCGTATATAATTTAGAGTTCTCATAAGCTTCAAATCTAAACTCATCTAACTCATTCAATTGCAAAAGCCTTTCTTCACTGGCCTTCCTTGAATCAAAGTTTAGAAAATGGATAGCCTAATAGGCACGATGATCTAATTTAACTGGAAGATGACAAGCTTTTGCATAAACCAACTTATAAGGAGACTTTTTTTTTTGGATAAAGTAACAAGTATATGCATGGAAAAAATGTCAGTACAAGAGAGAGTGAGGCCAAAACTGGCACTCAGAAACTAAAAAACAAAGCAAAGCAAAGCAAGCTAAAAAGGAGCCACAGGCAGCTCACAAATAAAGCAGAGCAATAACCAAAAGCCACAGGCGGCCTATAAAGCAAGAGCAATGAAGAGCCACAGGCGGCTCACAGATAAAGAAAAAGCAAAAGCAAACCAAAGGATCAAACAGGCGATCCACAGAGGAAACCAAAACTAAGTAGTGAGTTTCCAGATGTGACGCTGAGAGTCAGGGATCTGGAAACGGGACTCGAGGCTGAGAAGTCGGAGACGGATAAGTTTAGAGATCTTTGTAATGACATCTGAGGGAGAGCGGTGACGTCTACTGAAGGCGCGGTTATTCCTCTCATACCAAAGAAAGTAAAATGTGGAAGAGAAGACTAACTGTGAAACGAAGTGCCTGAAGTCCTGTCATCGTAGGAGATGGGTGGAAGCCCATTGTAGAAGAGGAGTCCATTAAACTGAAGGCCAAGCGATAGGGGTCTGAGTTGAGAGAGAGTCCCAGGCTAGAGAAGAGAACCTGCAGGAAAAGAAAAGATGATCGTGCATCTCAGGAGCCGAGCTGCATAAGATACAAGTCGAATCTGACAAGACTCCAAACATCTAAAGCCTGTCCATAGTCCGAAGACGTCCTTGGGAAGCTAGCCAGAGGATAAAAGAGTGTCGCGGGATATGACCAGGGAACTAAAGGAGATGGTGAATTGGATCCACTGGTCGACGGGCTCGGAGAAGGTGCCATACAGAGTCTACAGAAAAAACCCCAGATGAGTGACCTTTCTAAACCCAACTATCAGAATGCTGCACCCGCTGCCGAAAGCGAATGGAAGACCAAACCTGCTGAAGCTCGCTGTCCCTCTCTAGAAAAACCCATTCCCCAGAATCAATAATCTCGAAGACCCTAGCATCCCAAGAGAGCCAAGTAGAAGAGAGAACCCGGAATGAAAACCTGTCACATAAAGGCCCTAATCTAGCAACCAGTAATCCTGCCAAAGAGTAGTGTCACGTCCATCCTCAATGGATGCAACTATAAGGCCCCGGCACCACTCCTAACTCAAAAGAATCTTCTTTCAAACCCAGGAGGAGCTGGAGGGGACCCGAATGTGCCAAAAGAATTGACCCCGAAGCAATACTGCATGGACCCAGGTAGCCCAGGTAGAGGATCTATCAGCGAATAGGCGCCACACATACCGAAGTATGGCGGATCATCTATAGCCATGAACGAGCTACTTCCTCTTCTGAATGTTTACTCTCAGAGTTGTTTAATCATGTAATGTTGTA
>JAOXYD010127747.1:0-11045 GCA_028565735.1 Pinacopodium congolense | reverse complement strand
CAAGCCGCAAATATTGAAGATTTGGGTCAAAAATGGCTGCTGCACGTGGTACAACGGCACCCCACCGCAAGACAACGACACCCTGTTCATCCTGCTTCAAAATACACTTTCTGTCGGGGGACAACGGCACCCTATATAGGGGGTCGTTGTCCTTTGACTTTTGAGTTGACTTTTTTTCCAACTTTCATATTTTGACTCCAATATTCATGTTTAAGCTCCCTAATGCAAAGTAAACATAATAACGCATAAATAGAACATTTAAGCACTAAAATAGGGTCAAATTAACATCAAATAACATCCAAGAATACTACAAATTTAACCCCTAACAATATTTTATTGACTTTTTACTTTAATTTGATGTTAACTTGAAAATTAAAAATTCTAAGACATAAATCAAACGATTTAACATCAAAATAGATATGAATCAACATCAAAATATCAAGGAAAGTTATATGAAATGAACCCCTATCAATGCTTCCTTAATGTCCTTATCCTCAATTGGCTTCTCATTATTCCGATCGAGCTCAATTTTCAACTCCTCTTTGCTCTTAATTAAATTTACATATTCTGACTCCCTTGGCTCCTCTTTGGTATTGCTATGTAGTTCTACTTGTTGATATTGGTAAATGATTTAACTAACTTCCCCCTTTGGTTCTCCAAGTCATGATGAGAAGCTTCTAATTACTTTTGACTAGTCTTGTTATTAGAAATAAATTTGCTTAAAACTCCACATAACACCAGTCTTGACTCCTCTTTAACTTCCATTTTTTCTTAGTTAGCATAATTATTAGATATGACTTCGTCAAAAGGCATACACAATGAAATTTTAAGTCCTTTTTAGATCACTATTAATGATTAGTAGGTAAGGTAGCTCAAAGTAACTCTATTAAAGCTAAGAGTAGTGTGGTGTTCTGACCAACTTGAATCATAAGTATAGTCATATTGATAATTTATGATTTGTCCAACCTTTTCCCCAATTGGAGTTCGACACTCCGTCATCTTTATAGTATTGGAAGTCTTACCAACGGAAATCTTATTTTTCTAAGGTACTAACCACCTATAATTTAAAGTCCCACACATAATATTAAAAATACAATTTAGACAATTAATCACATAAAATAAAACGAGGAAAAAGATTAATGTAACAAATATTAGAATATCCATTTATAATCCCTCAGTACTAGTGCATAAAACATGATGTGAGATAAACTAAATTTTTAAATAAAATAAGTCCAAAATCTCAAACCTAACAATACTAAGACTATAAATAGGGAAGTAGACCTATTGTATTATAGTATAGCATATTAATAGTCCAAATTGTAGATCCTACAAGGATTGTATTGGCTACTAGTAATGTTCCTTTCTTTGTTATCTGACCTATTAAATAGTGATTGATTTATTAACTAAATTAAACTAGCAAATAACTAAGAATTCAAAGAAAATTCACTAGATTTAAGGTGAAATTAAATAAATTAGGACCTATATGAGTAATCTCCTAAATAAATGTTCATGTTTATGTTTAATGTTTGACTTCAATTCAACAAATTTTATAGATTTACTTACACCGTTAATTCCTGAAAATTAATTGTATTCTCTTTCAAGTTGTATAATCATATCCATCTTGATAAATCAATTAGAAGATCTCCTTAATCATATCAATTGGAAGCATTAATATGATCTACAGAATCTATTATTTTGATTAGATTCAGACCTAACCTAGAAATCTTATATAAGTCTGTCTCTAGATTTCCATGCAAGATTTATTACATGTGGATTGATCTTTTAACATAAATGATCTCTCGATCCAAACACATTAAGGTAGATAATTGGATTTGACACTTACATTTGATTAGAAATCAAAACTAGATCCACTAATCCCATAGATAAATCTTAAGCTAAAACCTGGAAATTCAATATTAAATTGAAATCAAGAATAATAGACACTACATTTTAGGATTCATAAACACCTAGATCCTATAAGAAAATTAGTTCCTAAAAAAATTAAAATAAACAACAAAAATAAAAAAAAAGAAATATGGATTAGAAGGCTCATTCTCATGATGCTTGAATCGTTGAATATCTTATGACTCTTTTTGAAAAACTAATCTTAATCTTTAATCCATAGATGTTTGGATCCAATCGTCTCCATCATATTGCTCCATACCTTATAAAGATGGCTTCAAATTCTCCCTTGGTCTCTTGGGGGTGGTTTGAGTTTTCTGAGGATTAAAATTTTTTGCAAAACATCTAAAATATCACTTTTATACATGAACTGCCTAACTATCCCATGGCTTGGCTCATGGCCGTAAAATAGGCCCTGCATTTTTTTGGAGAAAAACCATGTCTATAGTCACTGATCCTCCTATCTTCCTGTCTTTTCTTGGTGTTTTCTATAGAAACTCACAATGGTTTATGCCATGATCATGAGACAAGTTTAGAACTCACTAACTTGATGTTCTTTATCCTCATTTTAATTACACAACTCATATAATTCTAAATATTCATCGAATTGATCACTAAGACCTATAAAAATATGTACACGCATCAAAATCATCATAAGCAACATCTTAGTCAAAACATTAATCATTTATGCATCAAATTCACATGGAAATAAACCTCAAAACTAATGTTATTACTATGAAAACTTGCTTATAATATGTATTGAATGAGCACTATCAATTGATTTTTTTGAAAGGAGAAGAAGACTCAGATAAGGGGATCCACTATCCCCCTATATGTCTATTGTGTGTATAAAGATCTTTCGTAAACTTACAGCTTATAGAATTTTGTCATTGCTTGGGTTTGTTTATCATACCACATGTAAAAAACTCAAAAGTTTCTCTTTAACTTTTGTTAATGATCACCTGTTACTTTGTAAGCTAATCTACCCTTCATCACAACCATAAAAGGAGTCCTAAATAAGTATGACAAGTTATTTAGATAATGTATTAACAATTATAATAGTCTTATCTATCTTTTTGTAGGTGCTAAGGATCAAGCTAACAGATTCCCATCACTTAATTACCATTACATATATTAAGGTGTTTATCACTACTAGTACACCATTTTTTAATAATTACACATATCTATTAGAGAGAATCCAAAGGAGAATAAATTATCAATGTAATAAAAGTTTAACTTATGCCAGAAAGCTTGAACCAATCTTTTTATCCTAGCTCAAATAGCTTTATATTGGATTTCCTCAGTTGTCTTCCATAAGGAACTCACCAAAACTATTGATAAGATGTTGAAAAATATTCTATGAACTAGTGAGGCTCTGAAGAAAGGACAAATGAAGGTGAAATGGAAGGATTTTTACATTCTAAAAGAAGCAAGAAACATAAGCGTCACTTCTAGTAGCTTAGCCAATAAAATTTCTTTTTTTAAAAAAATATGGATGACCTTTAGTGATAATGAGTCTTTATGGGTGAAATGGTTTCATTCCAATATCTTAAATGGAAAAGTTTATTAGAGATTAAACCAAAATCAAGCTCTTATTTGATTATTATATAAATTTTAAACTCAAGTGCAAATTTCTAGTTGAAATAAAACAACTAGGTCTTTAAACACAGAGTTGGCGATAGTGGAAGAACTAATCTTTGGTTTTATAATTAGATAAAACTAGGTGCATTAAACCTAATCCTTAGGATCTCAAATTTTAGATGTAAGTGTGAAGGAGCCAATTAGAGAAATTATATGGCAGTGTTCATTTAGAGGATCCTAGATACCTAGTGAGCTTCCTAACTATCTTCCAAACCAATAGTAGGAGGATAAAGTGGTATGATTAAGGCATGCCTCAGGCAAGTTTTTTAAGAAGAATTGCTACTCCATTTTCAAACCTACCCCTAGTAAAGTTTCATGGTATAAGCTTGTATGGATCTAAAATCCTTACTTAAAGTCTCATTTATATTGTATTTTGCTATCAGAAACAAACTAAATATCCTTGAAAAAATTTAATAGATTTGTCAACTACGTATAACATGATGTTTGTGCAAAGGAGAAACTAAAACACTAGATCATATCTTTTTCAAATGGAACTTTATGGCCACTTTATAGAGCACAATATAAACTTTGATTAATCACTTGTGTTGGGAGAGAAGGTAGGGGTAAAGTTACTTCAGCTACTACTCCTCGACATTAACCCTAGCTAAAAGAGTATAAAGCATTCAAATTTCTTTTTGAATGTTGGATATATTCCATTTGAAGGGAAAGGAGCAATGTAATTTTTAAAAATATGAGTTAGATATAAGAGACATTCAATGGAAAGACATTGGCATTGATTAGAGAAGTCCTAATTTACAAAAAGCTAGATTAATAATATAATCATAAGGAGAAGGAACTTATGAACCCAAGCACTATGCATCTAATGCAATTCTATGTCTTAAGTTAAGCAAATGAATCTTATTCCAGGGATTGCCACTATTCTTAGTAAATGTAACTTGCTCTATCCTCTTCTAATCAAACTAGTGTTAGGCCTTGCATTCATATCATTCATATCAATTTGATTCAAATTTAAGGCACATTGCTTCCAAAATGATGTTAAAGTGCTTAATTATGTTTATAAATATTGTATAATGCAAATGGAAGCTCAATCTTTAAGAAAATTCAAGATTATGCAGCAAAAATTAAAAAATTTGGACTAAAACAATGACCTCATCCAACCCGCTCTAATGTTCTATAAGTTTCTATAGCACTCTTAGAGCAGAGGACCAAAATGACAGTTTCATAGCCTATCGTAGTACTCCTTTTAAGTGTCGTTTTGTTAGCTGTCGAGATATTTTCAACTACCACTTACTCTGCACTTGCTACAATTTACTGCAACTTGTTCCAACTTATCCTGGACATATAACTGGAGCCCCAAAGATCAATTTTACAGTAGTTAGGATAGATTTAAAGGGAGAATTCAGATCAAACATCATATTCTCTACTTCTTTCAGAAGTTTTAGGTTTTTCTTTTCATTTTCTTTTCTAGCCTTTTGTAATTTGTAATTTCAGGTTGTTTTGAAGATTCAAGGGAGTTCATAAACATGTTAGGAGGCTGTCTATCACTTTGTACCATCATTTGGTGTTTCTTAAAGACTAAATTTATTTTTTATACTCTTTTTGTTCATATATATGAAAGAACATGAGTTTCCTTTATTTGATCTTATTTTTCTTGTTTATTTATGATGTTTTAAGTTGAATTTTAGCTAAAAATAGGTTCTTAAATGCCTTGAGTGAGTTTATAACAGATAATTGAATGATAATCTTTTTTTATGTGAGATCTTAAAGCATGCCTTAACTTGATAATTTAGGATATGATCTGAGATGAACAAGTAGAGGAACAATCATTTAATTCACTGGAAAAATCTATAAACAACATGATTTTAATCAATACATGACCATTGCTTGGTTATTTCATGTTGGTACTAATCTTGATAATGGTTTTTAGGATTAAAAACTTCTTAAACTTCAAGTCTACTTCTTATTAATTTATGGGTGGACCAAACCATGAACTTAGGAAAGTTAGAGAAAAGGAAATGACTTGACCATAGTTTTGTCTTGATTTAATGAAGGCCCTAAATTAAAAATTCCAATCCATTTCTTAAATCACTTAATTCATTTAGGGCCTAGTCCTTAGCCATTTAGTCATTTGGTAATCCTTAGGTTATTTGGAGTTCAATTGCAAAGTTGGAAACTTTCTAAGTGTTTTTAGCTTAATTGATCCCTTATTTTGAAATCTTGAGTTCCCATAAATAATTGTAATCCAATTGCCTTAGTAATCATACAATCAATTCTCTATGGGTTTGATATTCTGGAGTCTTAAATATGCTCCACTTTATTATTTGCAACTAGTACACTACTGCTAAGTTGATTTGGTATTAAATTTGATTTACATGTTAATTGATTGATTTATTTAAGCTAATTTAGTGATATCAATTCAACTCAGCAACTAGTAGTATTACAAGCTAGATGTAACTTATCATTGATCATATATGCACTTTGTAAGAACATCTGAATATTCTTATGGAATGGTGTGGCTAGTTAATATCATAGAGTGAGGATACTATATTAACTTGCCTCCTTTTTAGCCCCATTAGTGAGCAACCTTATATTTTTTTTAATCCTAGTTTATTTATAAAAAAAAGGTTATGCATGTGAAAATTTTGGTCCCAATCGATGGATGTGAGGCTTAATTCTAAAACAACCAACTTATATACTTCACATAGTTTAGGCACGGACACCTATCGTTTTTATAGTATCTAGGTGAGTTGAATATTTTTTCCATAATAATTGTAATAATTAATAGTATAAATTTTTTAATTATTATTTAACTTAATAGTCAATTCATTAAAAATTAAATAATAAAGAAAAAATCAAGCTAATAAACTAACAAACAAAATAGATCAATAAAAGATACGTTAAGACAAAAAAAAAGGAATTAAATTGGGAAAAGTTATTTAACTAAATATTTTCTCTAACAATAAAATCTAGTCATTTTAAGCAAACATAGATAATTATTAAAAAATAATTTCTTAAATTGAAAGAAAAAATCATTCCCATATAATAAAATAATTTAAATCATTCTATTTAGATAATAAAAAACGCATTTAGTATGTGAAATGAATGTAATAAAAAAGAACATAAGAAATAGAGAAAAAAAAAGAAAACTCACTAATGATATCCCCTTAATCTCTAAGATCCCTAACTTTTTATCAGCCAATCCAATCTCCTAGATACGTTGAAGCATGGCTCAAATGATATCTCTTTTTCTCTCTAGTTTTCTTAGCCATTTAAAGCCTTTCAGAAGTAAACCTTTAAAAGGAGCTCTAAAAGAACCCTAAAAAAGAACTCCAAAGAACGTATCTATTATCCTTCTATGGCATAATGACTACTAAGGCTTCACAAAAACCTTAATTAGTGAATTTTGGAAAGTTTTACTCTAATTAATCTTCAAATACCAAACTTTAATACTTTTGGTGAGCAAAATAACACTTGAATGCACAAATGATGAAGTTATCGTGTAAGGGCCAATTTAGTATTATCTTTCTTCAACACCCAAATTGCAATTTCTAGATAGATAAATAGCATCATCATGAGTAGCTATGTCATTCCTAAAGTCTCCTTTATACAACAATACCAGTTTACATATGGACAAGAATGACATCTGTTGAATTGTGTCTTGCTTCTATTCTTTCCTCTAAAAATTCACTCCTTTACTTACTGGAACCCTAAAATTGAAGATGTATTGAAAAAAAAATTTAAATGAGGACTAATTTTGTATAAAAATAGGTAAAATGTAATAATTGATTCATCAATAAATCTATATAATTTTCCTATTATCAAATTCTCCCACATTTAAAACATAAACTTGTGTAATGATAAACCCACAAAATTGTTTCAAAAGAAAAAGGGGTTAAGATAGGGTGACCCCTTATTTTCTGACATATTTACATTGATAAATGCTTTCTATAGTGCTAAGTTAAAGGATTAAGGAAAACCCTATTTCTCTTTTGATAGTAGGTTCAAATCACACTAAAAAAATAAAACATAACTTATCATGAACACCTTATAGTCTTTTTCTAGCAGAATAAGCATAAGAATTAAAATTTTCAAAATCCATTTTACCCTTTCAATTATTGTTAGAGTGTTAAATGACAGAATTGTAATAATAACTACATTTAAGAGTAAAGATATCCCTTTACCTAAATTAGACTTCTTATAATCTTCAAGAAACCTTCTTATAGGTAATCTGAATCATTTCTTGAGAGAATACAAAAATCGATATGCATTTGGTGAAAATATTTCCTATTATTTACATTACGAAGGTAGCTAATTATTTAGATGTTGAATATCCTTAACAATTATTGAACATCACATTTAGTTATTTCCAGAAAATAATTAAAAATTGAAAGAACAATAAAAAAATCTTTCTAGAATGGAGAAGCAATCAATAATGGCAAAGACAAATTAAAGTGGAAGGAAGTTAAGTTAGATAAGGTAAAAGGACTAGATATAGGATCAATCCCAACAACAATTAAGATAAGCCTTTCAAAGGGACTATAGAGGACACTAATAGACTATTGTACGTTATGAGTGTAGTGGATTCACATATTCGACATCAAAGGATCTAGTTTTGGGGAGTTAAAAAAAGAAGAAGCATGAGTCATGAACATGACAGTTGCTATTTAAGCTAATAGGTAGCATAAACAAAGAGTTTAAGAATATTGTGGAAAATGGGTATGGAAGAAAAAAATCATTATGGTATGAAAATTGGTGCAAACTAGAACATTTCCACCTCATTTGTGTGTCACAATCCTTCAAACTCCTTTTTCCCTCCTAAGGCCAAAATTAAGTAGCTAATAAAGGGAAACTAGTGATGTCCTGCATTAGAGGATTAATTATAATAAGAGACATCCTTCTAGATTGTAGTCCTCATATGAACAAGGATGATAGAATTCTCCAGTTGAGGCACTCCTCTAAACAAATTACAAACCATTCCTAGCATGCTATCTTTTAAGGTTCTAGCCCTATGTGTATTTTTACATAAATTTATGTGATTGAAGCATGGCTTTCCATGAGCTTCCTTTATAGCATGGTTAGTTACTAAAAATAAATTAAGCACACTAGGCCATATAATGAGTAGAATGATAAATTATGGAACTTAAATTCTTTATGAAACGGAGCTTAGAGAGTGTGGGGGCATCTATTATTTAAGTGCATCGATACTGATAGGCTATGGCTCAAAATGTTGAATCAATTACCCTGCCAATGCCCTATAAAAGATAGTAACAACATAGTGAAATGGGTAGCCATGTCCAACATGCTCCCTAATTATGATCACGTAGCTTTCAAAATTAGCCTTTGTTACAACCTCTATGTAACACGGTGAGAAAGATCTTTACGAAGACCAACATTTAAGCTAATTTAAGGGTTACTTGACAAGTACCTTTTACACCCTAGCTTGCTTGATAAGTGACTTGGGAAGTGCAATTTATGCTTTATTTTACCTTATCAACTATATTTTATGCTTCATCTTATTTTTTCATAATAACTAATTTACTCAATTTTATTTACTTTTTCCTTTTTAAAAATTTCAATAGATAAAATAATTTAAAATTTCTAAATCATTAAAATGGTTGCTCATAAATTGAGAACCTTATTCTAAGCTTGCATAAAAATCCATACAGAGTTTCCTCAGAAGCATAACATTACATACAACGGTCAACTTAACATGCACAACCTACACAAAAATAAAAGAAAAGTTAGTAATCCATCAATAATTATTCAACACGAACTATATGAAGTGCATTAATTGAATTAAGGTACACTAAATAATAATTAATTAAACATTAAAATTTTTTAAAATAACATATCTAAATTAATCACTCTCAAAACTCATAATCATTTTAGTGCATGATTAATTAAATAAATCCTTTTTCCCCCACTACTTAAGATGAACATTTTTCTTAATTTTCATATAAAACAAACTAAAAGTAAGGGGAAAAAGAAATTCCATTGGAAATTTAATGTTGAAGAAGACCAAAAAGACAATGTGTTAGAGGGAACCTGCTTAATATACAAAAAACTATAAAGAATAATAAGAATAAAAACAAAAAACGTGAAAATGTCTAAATTGAAAAAAATAAAAAATAAAAAAATAATTGAAAAACTAAAAGCTTGATAATCATAATATCAAAAATAAAAATAACCAAAGTAATAAAAATAGTAGGGTTGCCTCCGAGCAAGTGCTTCTTTAACATCTTTTTGGCTGGGTTTTTTTTTTCAATCTTATAGCTCTTGTCGATGTTCTCATATTTATGTCAACTTACCACAATCGTATTAACCTTAAGGAAATAAGTTCCTACAACTAAAGCTAGAGTTCTTGACTTACATTCTCTTTGTTACTTGATGAACAATTGAAATGGATCTTGATATGCACTTTCCTGCTATTGGTTAAAACCAATAAGATATGCATATGCTCTTCCATAAACTATACTTGATATGGGACATACCCATTAGTTCTCTAATGTTGGCCTCTTCATTCTCATTAACAACTTCATATTTCTTTCCTTTATTTAGTTTAGGTTATAACTCTATATCATTTCAAGAAATTCCTATGTTCACATGCTCTCGTAAATTAATTTTAACACTAGTAAGTGGGATCTCTTGTTACTATTCTATAATTAACTATAAAAGTTATTTGAATCTCCAAGTTATAGAGAGACGCTTTTCATTTCTTTGAACTTCATCAATGCCTTTGAATCATGTTGTATATTTTAATAGCAAGTTAATCACTAACTCTTTCAATTTTGAATCCTCCTCTTGATGTTGATAGCAATCTAGTGTAAGTGTTATTGAGTTTACTTCATTAGTCTATAAAATGTCGGGTGATACATCCACCTTAGATCATTGATACCATTGTAATTTTGGTGGTAAGCTCTCCAAGCTTCATCCATATTTGAAGCTACGTCAGTTGACCATCCTTATTCGAAGCTACTTTAGTTAATATATTCACTCCAAATGAGCTATCAGCATTGATATCAAGTCTACTTTATTTTTTTTTTAATTCCTATTGATACTCGTACATTGGCCAATTGTTTGACCATTTATGATAAAAGAGAAACATTTAGGTGTGCAAATCAAAATTTAAATAAAATAAAGTAAAGAAAAGAAAATAATAAATTAAAAATAACTATAGTAATAAACCTGTTGAATGTGAGTTTTAAATCTAAAATTAACTTTTATTATCTCATAACTTTTAAGAAAGTGTACCTATCATTATATAGTATCCAAATAAGTCGAGCATCATTGCCATGACGATTGTAATAATTAATATTATAAACCTTTGAATTAGTATTTAACATAACATGAGATTAAGTATGAAATTTTTTGAACCAAGGGAGGTTCCAATCTTGGTTTTGATGATAACAAAACATGCTTAATTACTAATAGTTTGAGTTTATGATGTTAATCTTAAAGTTAGGCATGTTTCAAGAAGGATCCATTATGGAAAGTTTGGAGTTGGAAGGTCAAAATTGAAGTTAATGGCAATTCAAGTGAAT
>JAOXYD010127736.1:0-11046 GCA_028565735.1 Pinacopodium congolense | reverse complement strand
AAGAGAGAGAGAGATAGAGAGAGAGAGAGAGAGAGAGAGAGAGAGAGAGAGAGAGGGCATAATTCTTATAGGTTATATTTTGATAAATCTTGTAAAAGGAGAATAAGGTAGCTAAAATAGGCAGTGAAGGAATTTTTAGATAGAATTATGACAAATGGGTTACGTAAAAAAAATTAACTTAAGTCAAAATAAAATCTTGATTAAAATTTTAAAAATCTAATTTTTGAAGGTTCTACAATTAGACATCGAGTTAAGGACCAAAAATCTTTCTTTGTTTTCTTGTTTATTAAGATAGTGTATGAAGATTTGCTACTGGTGAAGCATTCACATTATATTTAGTAAGGAAAAAACATATGGAACATCTCTATCAAACGTGTTGAATCAAATAGGTTCATTCATAGAGTTTTTATAACTATAAAATATTAAACTAACAAGAATTTTTTCTTTAAGTGTGATTGGTAACAATATTTCATTAAAAGGCATATCTAAGCATGGCATTGTCATTTTAAGGAAGAATAAGCTTAAGGCCTTCATTGTTTAGGTATTGGATACAAAGATGTGATTTAATTTACTTAGTTGTTTTAAGGTATTGTGATATGAATTATTTCAAAATATATTCACATGTTGTAGAAAAGTTGAAAGGGTACTATGAAAAGGGATAACTAAAGGTAGCATAAAGAATAAAAAAAATTGCTCTTTGGAAAATATGACAAGTTAGGAGAGATGTGCAAAACTTTCAAATTGAAATTGAAGATCTTAAAGAGTTATCTAGGAATTAACATAAAACTATCCTAAAGAGGCACCTAGGAATTATCATTAAAAAAAACAAGAGCCAAAGAGGTATATAGGAATTAAAATTTAATATAAAATACCTAAAGAGATATACGAGGTTTAGGATTAAGAAGAAAATTCTAAAGAAGTTACTAGAGCCTTAAAATTGAAATTAAAGATCCTAGATAAATATATAAGAATTTAAAACTAAAATCAAAGATTATATAGATTTATAAAAGAATTAACATCAAATTAAGGATTCCTATAGGGTATATAAGAATTAATAAAAATTTGTTACATTTTAAGAATATGCTTAGATATTCTTCTTATAGTAATTCCTTTATTTAACTGCTCCAGATCATTATTCATGACATAATTTCTATTGCATAAGCTTCCTCCTTACTTATTCCAGTAATTGAGAAATTGAAGCCAGATTATTTTTTATACATTTGAATAAAGCCCTTAGGCCAGATGGTCTCAATGACTTTTTATTTAAAAAGTCATGGCATCTATTAAAGTGTACTATTAATGTGGTAGTTAAGGAATTTTTTGAAAAGTGGCCTCATGCTTAAAGGAATTAACAACACCTATATCACCCTACTACTAAAGGAGTCTAATCCCAATACATTAAGGGCTTGTATGTCAATCTCCTAAACTAATACTATTTATAAAGTCATAGAAAAGATATTAGTCCTAAAATTAAGAAATGTAATGCAATCATTGATTAGCATTTATAGAGGGAAGATATATTGGTGATAACATAATTCTAACCCACAAATGATACCGCCATTAGTCAATTAGAATTAGCTAGCATTTATAGAGAGACGATATATTAGTGATAACATACTTATAGGCCAAGAATTTTTTAAAAGTTGCACTAGGAAACATGCATTCAAAAGCCATGCTATCAAAATTTATTTTTACAAAGCTTTAAAAATGATTGATAGGTCATTTATCATTAACTCTCTGCATGCTTTTGGTTTCCCTTCAAGATTCATTCATTGGATCAATCAATGCATTACTATAATTACGTACATCATCCCAGCCAATGGCACACTAACAAAATTCTTTAATAAAAGTAGAGGCTTAAGGTGAGGGGATTTACTTTCCCCTTACTTATTCACTTTAGGCCAAGAAGTCTTAATCGCCCCCTCCTTCAAGTTATTATGTAGAAGAAACATTCTAGATTCCACTATAAATGTTAGAAGCATCAAATTGATATCCTAATGTTTGCTAATGACTTGTTGCTTCTATCAAAGGTTGATTTTTCTTTAATATGTTCCTTAATGAATGATTTAAAATGTTTTAAGGAAACATCAAGTTTAGAGATCAACAAGGAGAAGAGTTGTTTATACATTTTAGCATCTGGTACTCATAATTTTTCCTAGTTTACTATTATAATAGGTTTGCAAGTCAAAGAACTACCATTTACCTGTCTTAATATTCCTATCTCTTATAAGAAGCCACTACATAGGGATTTTTTTCCTTTTATTGAAAAAACTATAAGGAAAATAAGTAATTTGTGCAATAATTTTCTAATATTGGCTGGTAGACTACAATTGACCACTTCTATTTTGAATTCCATGCATACCTATTAGCCTTCACATATGGTTCTTCCCACGAATCTGATTAAAACTGTAGAGAATATATCAAAATCATTTTTGTGGAGAAGACAAGTAAAAGGTACTTGATAGGGAGTATAGTTTCTATAGATTTTAAATATTAGTTGGAATTTCTTTACCTCTATTTCATTATGATAGAATGGATTTTATCATATTTTTATATGCAAATTCACTTAATTTCATTCCTATTATTGGTTAAAAAAATTCTTAATTTGTGTTATATTATGGTTACTGGACAGGTTACCATTTTTTATGGATTCAAGATTAAAAAAACGAAAAAAGGAGGATCTTTCCGCATCAAAGAAGATAGGAGCAAAAACAATTAAAAAGCTTTAACAGAGAAAGCTTGGAGGAGGCATTAAAGAGCATAAAACAACATAAATAAAATCTTTAAGGGAGCCAAAAACATTTTGCAAAAACAGCTTTAAAGGAGGAGCTTCGAATGGTTTGACAAGTGTCCTACTAATGCAAGCATAAAAGATAAAACTTTATCTTTCCTCGAGAAGCAAAACTTTGGAGAGGAGCATATGGAGAGCTTTCGAAGAAGTGGACATGTGTCCCACCCCTCTTTTAAGTCACTAAAAGACAAAATCAATAACCTTGGCTTGAAGATTAATTTTTTGGAAAGATGAAAGCATAAAACAAGTTGGTATAACGCTTTTTTTGCATGAAGTGAGTGTGTGTGGCCCTAAGAAGCAAGAAACAAAACAAAAAGCAAAAGTTTCTAGGAGAGAGACGACAAAGTTTAAAGATTAGAGAATAAAGACGAAAAAACCAAAGGCTTTTAAAAAAAACCTTGTATGAGATGCAGACCAAAAAGGGTGGGGATGCCATCATTTTGGAGGCCTACATAGGCATATAAATAGTAGTAAAAATCACAAAGAAGGCAGCTTCATTTAGCAGTAGATTAAAGTTGTCTTCTTCCTTTGGTTTTTAGGGTTTTGTTTAGTTTTCTTTTTTATTTTCTAGCTTGTTTTTAGTAGTTTTTCTTGTTCTTTCAATTTCTACACTATTATTCCATATTTTGGACCTTGAATATTTAGTTTTTTTGGTGTTTTTCTATTATTTCTGCATTAGTGTTATTTTATATTTAGTTTAAGTTTTGTTTAAATATTGTGATGAATCTTTGTTATTTAGTTAAAATATGGTATTTTTTCTTTTTACAGCCCTTTAGTTGTGTTCTTTTATTATGTTTATTGTTAGTTTATTGTTTATTTTTGTTAATTTTATAATGTTAGTGTAGGTTGTGTTTGGGTTGGAAAATATTAATGGGATATTGGCTTAATAATTTTGAGAATTGATTACGAATTGAATGGTTTTTATGATTTAGGTTATGATTGAATTGGAATTCTAGTAAAATGACAGGAATTAGGGATTAATGCTTTAGATTAGCTACCCTAGGTATAATTCATAGTTTAACTGTTAGGTAGAGGTTTGTGATACATAATTGTTCGTAACTAATACTATAAGTGGCAATAGGCTATTGGAATTTATCTGTAAACTTAATCAATCTAGTCTATGATTCCAATTCTCTATGATACATAGTTCAAGCTTATATAACTATGGCTTAGGTTAGCTGTTCCCTAGTATATTAATACTATCATGCCATTAAATATAGAGAGCTTGTTCTAGATTGTCATGTAATTAGGAATAAGTTTTCTATCATATAGGACTTATCTATAATTGGAGGAACTGAGGGTTTAAGAACTTGCTCAAACCGATAGGCTAGCATCTTAGACAATTATAAGTTATTTATTTTGAGGATTAATTATAAGTCTAAATTCCTAATTTATCTTATGTCTATCTTTCTTTTATTGTCGTCTGTTTGTTTCCTACATGTGGTTTTGTTTATTTGTTTTATGTTCTTTAATTGTCTTTATGTTTAGTTTTAATTTCTTTGCATCCTGAGGTTTTCTTTTATTTTTATTTTCTTTTTGTGTAACATTAGGAATAGCTCCCAAACACTACTAGCTCCTTATGGGATTGACCCTGACTTGCCCTAACTACAAAGTTAGGTTTATTATTTGATAGCCCGCAATAAACGCATCACAATATTAAATTGTCAAAATTACATTTGTCATTGTTTAATTTGTATAACGATGCCTAAGAATGAAGATTTGTGAAAAAGGGATTAACTTTAGAGCATTTTTCTAAAAGAACTACATGACTTTTAAATGATGCCATTATTCTCTTATTACAATCTTCGATATAAGATTTTGAAGAGATCAATGTGACCCTATAAACAACACTACTATTAGCCAACTAACGACCATTGTTCTGCAACTTGGAGATAGAAGATTAGCATGGGACTTAAATATTGTCATTGATGTCAACTGTCATTAGCATAAGTAGACACATTTTCTAGCTATATTATCATAAATAATTTAGAAAACTTGCATCCAACTTGCCCTTAACCTACCTGGGAGATATGTAAGCATCTTTATGAAGTTTGAGTAGTATATTTTGAGCAGATAACATGCTTTCTTTCTTCATTTTTCAGATTTCATTCTAGTTTAGGGATTTTTTATTCTTTTTTTGTTTCAATCTTTTTAATTGGAGATTCTAATTTATTTATGAGCATTCTAAAAGTTTTAGTAAGTGATTTAGAATTATGAATTAGTTTGAAGCTTTATTTGGTGTTTTTAAAACTCTTAATCTTATTGTATCTTATTTGGATTAATCATATAACATGTGCTTTACGTTTTACATCTTATGTTCTTTGATTAATATGTGTAACTAATCTAATTTTTAGCTAAGGTAAGGCTAGTAGATGTTTTAACTGAATTCTTATACCTCTTTGGATGTTAATCTTTGTTTATTTGAGAGTTTAATCCTCTATTATAAGTTGGCCTCTTAGAATGGAGTCATAGATAATTAAGGATTTGAGAAATATACTTTACTTGTTAGAAAGATCAGTGAAGAATATGATTTAGATTAGTGAATAACTGAAATCTAGTTAAGTGTGAAGGGATTAATCCTTAAATAAGGAATTTTTGGATTAAAAATTTTTATCTTTAAGTTATCACCTCAGTTTGTTAAGAGATCAAATTGCAAGATAGGACTAATAGAGAAAAGATATTGTCTTAACCACAACTGTGTCTTAGTTTCATAAAGATATCCCGGGTTAGGAATCATAACCTTTGTAACTCAATTGAATCATTGAAAACATGATATCCTAGCTATTCAATTAGATTTGGTAATCCTTAACTGTAATCTTGATATACTTTACATTAATTGGAAGTGTTTATTTTAGTTTATTACTCTTTAATTTTATAAAACAATCAATCTAAATCCTCTAAATAACTATGAATTAAGTGATCTACTGCTTGTAGTACAATCTTCGTAGGAATAATAATCTCAGCTCAATTGAATTAATTTTATTACTTGTTGACAAGTGCACTACCTTAAAATTTGTCTTGAGTTAAGTTTTGAATTTATGTTTAAAAGGTTGATTCAGTTTAGTTACAACAATTTTTGCTTATGTTTTTTCGGAGAAAATAACTAGTGATACTATGAATAAATTGGTGTCAATTACTCTAGAGGTTACTTATACAATTTCTTTTTTTTCGCTATTTTGTTGGATTTTGTTTTGATTCTTAATTTGTTTACTTTATTTAGTTACTATCTTATTTTATTTAGTCATTTTCTTAGTTTTGTATGCATACTCAAGGTAAAAAGTTCAAGAAACTTGACTTTAATCCAAAGCTCAAACGTACCATTCATAGACCAGAGAGAGAGAGAGAGAGAGAGAGAGAGAGAGAGAGAGAGAATCTCTACACCTGTAAAAATGGAACAATAAAAGAACATAGTTGCACGACCTAAGAAAGAATGTAGAGAAGCAACTATGATAGACCTAAGTATGAGAAATAGAGGTAGACCTGTGTTTAATATCATTAACCTTAAGGTTTTCTCTAACAACTTTGAGATATCTGATGGGATTGTTTCCATGATTGAAGCTTCATAGTTTGGAAGTTCAAATTTAGATTACCCAAATGCTCGTTTAGAGAATTTGTTTGATATCTGTGATCTATTAAGAAGTCATTGGATTTCAGATGATGTATTTAAGCTTAGGTTATTTTCTTTCTCTTTTTGAGATAAAACTAGAGATTAATTATCTACTCTTCAACCTAGTGCCATTACTACTTAGGATGAACTTATAAAATCTTTTTTAGCTACATTCTTCCCACTAACCAAGATAGCTAAAATGAAAACTAAAATTACGTCATTCATATAGAGTGAGAGTCTATATAAGGCTTAGGAGAGGTTTAGAGATATACTTTCTAAGTAACTTAGTCAAGGGTTTAGTACTTGGCAATAAGTAGATATCTTTTACATTAGAGTGATAGGGGTATAATTTATAGTGTTTTAAAGAGTTATTTGATATATATTTACCCCTATTTTGATATTAAATTATTCAATTTATGTTTGCTATTATTGAATTCGAAGGTTAATTCCCAAAAATGAGGATTGATGATAAATGAATAACATTTGAAGCATTTTTCAGGAGATCAACATACCTTATTAATGACATCATTAATGTCTCCCTATAACCCACATTGATGGTCTAAGAAGAGTTTAACGTGACATGCTATACAACGTTGTTGCTCTTTAACAAACCCCCCATTGATGTATTGTATAGAGACAAAAGATTAATGTAAGTTATTAACAATTCTATTAATAAATGATGTTAAGCATCGTTCATGTCTTCAGACATGTTTTTATAGTTAGATTTAATTAAATTTTTCAATCAACTTGCATCCACCTTATGGTAACCCTAATTTGGACATATAAAACCATCTATATGCATCTAAAGCATAAGTTTTGGCAACTAATTTCGTCCATTTTAAGCCAAAATTTCATATTCTCTCTTTTTAAGTTAGGTTTTTAGGTTTTTTATTTTGATCTTTTGTATTAGAGATTTCAAGTTGTTTTTCAGGATTTTAAGAGCTTGAGCATGTGATTCAGAGCTATAAACCTGTTTAAAGCTTGATTTGTTATTTTTAAAACTATTGAATTCATTGTAATTCACTTTTTATTTGATCAAAAGATGCGTGGATTAAGTTATATATCTTGTGTTCTTTGATTAATATGTTTGGCTAATATTATTTTTGACTAACATAAGTCTTGTAAATGGTTTAATTGAGTTGTCATCCATGTTTTGCTTCTAATCTTTATTTATTTGAATACTTAATCCTTTGTTATAAGATGGCCACTTAGAATAGAGCCATAGATGATTAAGAATATAATAAATCTACCTTAATTGTTGGAAACATCAATGAACAACACGGCTTAAATCAGTCAATGAGAAAACTTTGGTTAATTGTGAGGGTGTTAATCCTAAAATAAGAAAATTTTGAATTAAAATTCTTGATCTTTATACATATTTCCTAAATATGTTGAACGGAAAAATTGCAAGATAGGAACAGTAGAGAAAAGACATTGTTTTAATCATAACATTGTCTTGATTTTATGAATACACCCTATATCAGGCATCACAATCTTTAATAACTCAATTAAATTTTTGAAAACCTGAAGCCTTAGCTATTCATTTAGATTTATAATCCTTGTTCGTATTCTTAATCTCCTCTGTATTAATTAGAAGTGTTTATCATAGTTTAGTAATCGTTAATTTGGTAATTCAATAAAACTAAATTATCTAGATAATTGTGATCTAAATGACTTAGTACTTGCAGCATAATCGCCATAGGAATGATAATCTAGACTTAATTGAATCCATTATATTACTTGTTGATAGGTACACTTGCCTTAAAGTTGGTCTTAAGTTGAGTTTTTAATTTGTGTTAAAATTTTGATTTAATTTAGTTAAACTAGTCCACATAACAAGTTTTTGTTATTGTTTCGATGAGCATAACTAGTAATACTAGGAATATATAGGTGTCAATCACTCTAAAGGTTGTTTATACTGTTTATATTGTCTATGTTATTTTTGCTTGAATTTTATTCTAATTTCTTGATTTGTTTGCTTTATTTAGTGAAATATTGTTTTATGTTACTATTTTCTTTATTTTGGATTCATGCTCAGGGTCAAAAGCCCAAGAAACTTCGTTTTGGTTTAGAGCTTGAATGTACCACTCATAAGCAAAAGAAAAAATCTTGACCAAACATATATGACACAGTAGAAGTAGGGATATCTGGTAAGGATCAAGTAGACATTAACCCATTAGAAATAGAATCACAAGAGCATTTACTTACAAGACCTTAAGAAGAATACAAAGAACCAAATATGATGAACTTAGTTATAGGAAATAGAGGTAGAACTGTGACTAGTATTGTTAGGCCTAGGGTTAACTATAACAACTTTGAGATCCCTTATTAGATCATTTTCATGGTTAAGGCTTAACAGTTTGATTGTTCAGCTTTAGAGGACTTAAATGCCCATTTAGAAATTTTTTTAAATATTTGTGATCTATTTAGAAACAATGGGATTTTGGATGATGCAGTTAAGCTTAGGTTATTTTCTCTCTCTGTTTTAGAGATAAACTAGAATTTGGTTATCTACTCTTTAGCTGGTTCCATCACCGCTTAGGATAAACTTATGAAGATTTTCTTAGCTAAATTCTTTCCACCAAGCAAGATAGCCAAAATAAAAATTGAGATTAATTTATCTGTTCAGTATAAGAATAAGAGTCTACATGAGGCTTAAGAGAGGTTTAGAGAGATACTTTATAAGTGTCATAGTTATGGGTTTAGTATTTGGTAACAAATAGACATCTTTTACGTTAAAGTCAAACCTTTCACCTATAGTATCATAAATATTACCACTAGGGGTAATCTGATAAGAAAGACCTTAGATAAAAACATATAAGTTAATTGAGGAGATGACATCTAATATTTTTCAAGATAATTCTAAGCATCACCTTGCGAAAACCATATGGAGCTCATGTAATTAATGGTATAGTAGCTATAGTAGCCCAAATAGAAGTACTTAATAAGAAACTAGATAGCTTAGTAAGTAGAGCTATTAGTAGTGTGTCTAGAAATCCATTAGAGTGTCAACATTATGGTAGTACTTTTCATTCATCTATATATTGTCACGTAGGAAGTCCTTTTACCCATAAGCCTAAGCAAGCCCAATATGCTAATTTTAATGGGAAAAGAGGAGATCTTTAGTCAAACACTTACAATCCTAATTTGAGGAACCACCCTAATTTTTTGTGGAGTAATAATCAAAAGTACCACCTTCTTCCAGCAAATCTTCAAAGAGTCCCATGCTTAGCTTTAAAGCCAGTCTACCTCCATAATAGAAGTTTATTTTTGAGAATATCATGTTAAAATAAATCCAAAATAATGAGTATATGATGCAAATCCATAAGGCTCTCATTAAGAATTTAGAGACTCAGGTTGGCCAAATAGCACAGATCATATAGGAGAGATAACCAAGTAAGTTATCCAGTACTTCCAAAACCAATCTTAGAGAACATATTAAGGCCATTACTTTGAGGAGTGCTAAGGAAGGAGAGAGTGTAAGTTTACATAAGAAGAAGTAATTAAAAGAGAAGAATGAAGAGAAAGTGGTGGTTGTAGTAAGGAAGAGAAGGAAATAGAGAGTGAAAAGGAGAAGAAACCTTGGTTGTTTTTTAATCCTTATGTTCAACTGTATAAGTTTAGGATTCCACACTTTTAGAGTTTAAATAATTCCAATTTACAAACCCAATTTGGGATGTGTTTTAAAAGTGTTTAAAAATCTATATATTGAAATTCAATTTGCTGAATATACTTTCTTATGAAAAGTTCTTAAAAAGGATTCTATCAAGGAACAAGAAGTTAAAGGAATATGAGACAATTAAGCTTAATGAGGAATGTTTTTCCATATTACCTAAGAAGCTAGCTTTAAAACGTAAGGATCCTGGTAGTTTCACCATTTCATATACCATAAGTAATCTACAAATAAATAGGCCTTTGAAATAGACTTAAGAGTGAGTATTAGCTTGATGCCTATGTGTATTTTCAAAAAGCTAGAAGTAGAAAAACCCAATCAAATTTAAGTTCATTGTAGCTAGTTAATTTTCCTATTGCTTATCCTAGAGGAACCATCAAGGATGTGCTCGTTAAAGTTGATAACTTCATTTTTCCTATTGATTTCTTAGTGTTACACATGAAAGAGGATAGTAAAATGCCTATCATTTTAGGATGACCATTTGTAGATATAGTTAGGGCACTCATTGATGTTCATAAAGGTAAGTGATTGCAGTTGGCCACATACAAAATTAGCTCAAATTAATCTACCTTTCTTGCACAATTTAACAATTTAATTCGAGACCAACATTCGACAAATGTACCGGTCAAATTAAGTAATAAAGTGGAGTATATTTAAGACTCCGAGTATCGATCCCATGAGGAAGCTTATAGGATGTAAGTACTAGGTCAATCGAATTACAATTATTTAGAGAACGCTCAACTTTATGATTTAAGAAATAAATAACTAAAATCTACTCTAAAAGATCCTAGAAAAATTTCAATATATTGTAATAGAACTACAAATTGCTTTTCCTAAGTTATTCAGTTAAGCTTTAGTAATTGATGATTTAATTGATGGATCGGTGATGCTTAATCTAGGGTCTTCTATACTTCAAGGCAGCGCTATGGTTAAGACACTAACTTATCTCTATTGGTCAATCGATCCTCTGCGGAT
>JAOXYD010127705.1:0-11046 GCA_028565735.1 Pinacopodium congolense | reverse complement strand
TCATTCTTTGGACATTGCATTTGACTAAACTTGTCCCCTTTCTGAATTGGAACTATCCCTGCGGAGCATTTTTCCATTTTGAATCTCTCTAATACTTTCTCGATATATCCTTTCTGAGACAATCCCAACAATCCTTGTGATCTATCACGGAATATTTCTATTCCGATCACATAGGATGCCTCACCCATATCTTTTATTTCGAAATTATTAGAGAGAAAATTCTTTACATCATGTAACAAAGTCATATTATTAACAACAAGAAGAATGTCATCAACATATAAGACTAATATAATAAACTTACTCCCATTGACCTTCATATAGATACACGGATCAACAGTATTCTTTACAAAATCATAAGACGTAATGGTGTCATTAAATTTCAGATACCATTGTCGAAAAGCTTGTTTTAGTCCATATATTGACTTCTTTAGTCTACACGCTAACTTTTCCTTTCTTATGGTTGTAAAACCTTCCTATTGGTCCATATACACTTCTTCTTCTAAGTCACCGTTTAGAAAGGCGAGCTCTACTTCCATTTAGTGAATCTCTAAATCATAATGAGCCATCAAAGCCATAATAATTTTTAAAGAGTCCTTTTTTAAAACTAGAGAGAAGGTCTCTTTACAGTCAATGTCATCTTTTTTAGTGTAACATTTAGTAACAAGTCTAACTTTATACCTTTCAATATTGCCTTATGAATTACATTTATTCTTAAAGACCCATTTGCAACCCACTTATTTTGTACCTTCTGGCAACTAAACTAATTCCCAGACTTTATTGTCAACCATTGATTTCAACTCTTCTTTCATAGTATTGAATCACTTTTTGTAATTGTTACATTTCATGGCTTGTTTGAACGAGACTGGATCCTTATCAATACTCAAGTCACATTCATGTTCAAGTGAATAAATTTTATAGTCACTCGAAATAACTGGTCTTCTTTGCCTTACAAACCTTCATAATTCTATTTCTTGTGGCATCACTTGATCATTTGTAACTTGTGCATCTGCAATTGGTTCTACATTAACATATTCAATTTGTAAAGTTGGAACAATAATTTGTTGTGCCGGTATGTTGTGTATTCATGATGCAACAAGCGGAACAACAACTGAAGAAATAATACTTGATTAAGGAGTTTCAACTTAACTCTCTTTAATCTCCACTTTTCATGGTTCCCTACTCCCACTGATTTGACCATTCTCAGTGAACTGAGTGTTACTAGACTCTACTATTCTCATACTATGATTAGGATAGTAAAATCTGTACCCCTTTAATTTTTCAGGATAGCCGATGAAATAACCATTAACAGTTCTCGCATCAAGCTTCTTTTTATATGGATTATACAGCCTTATGGATTATACAGCCTTACTTATGTCTTACAATCCTAAATATGAAGGTGTCGTAAACTAGGTTTCCTTCATATCTACAGTTTATAAGGTTTCTTAGAAACAGCCTTACTAGGAATCATATTAAGTAGATACGCATCAGTCTTTAATGCATGCATCCACAACGATAAAGGTACAGTACTATAACTTAACATACTCCTAACCATATCTTTAAGAATACAATTATTCCTTTCATCTACACCATTTTTTTGTAGTGTTCTAAGCATTGTGTATTGTGCACATATGTCTTGACTTGTAAGAAACTTTGCAAATGGACTTAGACATTGTCCACTTTCATCAAACTTACCATAATATTCACCACCTCTATCAGACCTCACGATCTTTAATTTTCTATTTTACTATCTTTCTACCTCATTAACAAACACCTCTAGGATGTCCATATATTGAGACTTTTCACGCAGCAAATAAATATAACCATATCGTAAAAAGTCATCGCTAAAGGTAATGAAATATTTTTTGCCGCTCCAAGAAGAAACGTTGAAAGGACCATAGATATCGGTGTGTATTAATTCAAATAATTCACTACTTCTTGTGGCTGGATGCCTTAATATGCATTTAGATTGATTACCTTTAATGCAATCCACACATATATCCCAGCCAACAAAATTCAAATGAGGTAAGATTTCATTTTTCACTAACCTCTGTATCCTTTCCTTAAATATATGACCTAATCTTTTATACCACAAAAAAGCAGAACATTCATTATGTGCACTACGCTTACTTCCTATAATATGATCAACATGATACAAAGATTTAGAAAAATCAACATCAAAATTAAAATGATATAAACAATCCATTAAAGTACCTGAATCATAATAGTACTTGTGTTTATACAACGAAAAACACCATTTCCAATCTTAAAGTTAAAACCTATATCATCCAACTTTGCAACAGAAACTAATTTCTAGTACATTTTAGAACATAAAGACACTTTTCTAGATCCAAGTAACACCTAGTGTCCAAGATCAATCTATACGTTCTAATGCCCTCTATTCGTGCCTTCATTCTGTTCCTCATATACAAGAATTTTTTAGTTCTGTTTATGGTTTGGATTGAACGGAATCTCTGTAAAACATGTGACACATGAGTAGTTGCAGTAGAATCTAACCATAGGTATTATTAGGTACTTCAATAAGGTTTGATTCAAAACATACTAAAACATAGTATGTAACTTTCTTTTCTAACCAAGCCTTTCGTTTCGGACAATCCTTTCTAAAGTAACCAGGTTTTTTATAGAAATGGCACCTCTTGTCTTTACAGATTCAGCCCTCATTAACCTTACTGAGAGCCTTATCCTTATCCTTACCTTTTTTTCCCTAATTTGTTCTTACTGCTACTAGCTCCTTGATGAAATGTGAGATGAATAGAGTGCGCCTTCATTTTCTTTAATCTCCCTTCCTCTTGAACCAACATGGCCTTAATCTCTTAAAGATTCCATTTTTCCTTAATAGTGTTGTAGTTCACTTGGAACTATCCGAACTCAAGAGGAAGTGAGTTTATAATAAGTTGTACTAGAAAGGACTCACTCACATCCATACCCATAGATTTCAGTTTCGCAGCTAGGTTTGACATATGAGTTACATGATCATGAATGGACTGAGACCAATCAAATTTCTTAGTAGTCAGTTCACTCATTAAAGTCCCTACTATGAACTTGTCAACTATTTCTGATTAGGAGTATTCCTTAAGTCTCAACATGAAATCCTTTGCATTGTCCATCTTAGGCATTAATGGCTTAATATTTTCTGCAATCATTATTCGCACTAAGTTCAAACTCAGCCTATTAGACCATTCTTAAGCCTTGTAATAAGACTTGTTAACTTCAGAACTAGTTTCGGTTATAGCTGTGGGCCTTGCATATGAAACTAAAGTTAAGTCCAAATCCATTACACCTAGTTGAAACTGGATTTGTTCGGACTAATCCGCATAGTTCAGACCATTGAACTTGACAAGCCCATTTCCTAAAGTGAACAAATTAATCGATGCTGCAAACACAACATATAACTCACGCATTAATACTTTGAGTAAACCTAAATGGATTCCAACTAACTTATAACTCTGATTATGTATCTAAATTCTCATTTGGGTGATATTTAAATACATAGCTGTAACCTATAATGATTCTAATAAAATTCACTATAATGGACAATCAATTATATTCTAATCAACACACATGTTATCTTTGGATATACAATCATATTGGCTAAATATGTTGATAAGTCCCTTTAATGTCATTAATCGTAAGCAATGGTCCACCTTTGGGTGACCTCCTATCGTTATAATTAATGATCTCAATTGTTCAATAAAATCTTTTATGTCATTTAATAGCATCATATCAATATGAAAATTTGAAAATTAAATGTTTAAAAAATATTTCCAAGCTAAGCAATTTTGGTGACTATCAAGCTTTCCATGCAATAAACATTTAATTGGGTAATTATCATACATGACTAAATTTAATTTACTTAGTTTGGTCACTTTTGTGACTAACTATTCTAAATTACCATAATGTCATATATAAAATCAAACATGTAATATGAAAATTTAATTTCAAGTATGGTATAATATTAAAAATTCAAAGTACCAATTAAACATATAATATGGCACTAATTTCCAAAAGTATATTATACATCGAAAACATGAGTAACATTTATACATATATACATGAAAATAAATTAAGTAATTACATTCTTACTTAATTAATCAATTATGGCCAAAAATGAATTACCTTAGGTCCAATTAAAGTCCATTTATTCAAACCATCCATAAGCTCAAAATAATCTCTTAGCCCAATGTTAATTAAATTAATTAATTCAATTCATGGCCCAAAATAACCTAAAATAAAAGCCTTAATGAGGATCCATCAATTGAAATTCAAAAGGTTTTCTCCTAGGCTCAAAATCCAGCCCAAAAGGCATGTTAAATTTAGCCCAGCTTGGATAGACACGTGCCAGCACTGGAAACGCGGGCCCAGACACTGCAGCCCAAATGCAACCCAAAAGGCTATCTAGCACGCTGGAATATATGCAGTACGAGCTAGCCGTTTGACCAGCGAGTCAGTGGCTAACTGTGTTGCGCGTGCCTCTCCTTCCTTCACAAACCCATTTCTGGGTCTATTTTCTGAATTTCTTTTTCTTTTTTTGGTTTCATTTCCTTTCAAGTCATTTTCTTCATAGGTTTCATTCCAAAACCAAATCTTTCCCTAGCCTCACTCCATTCGAAGATCAAAAATCTAGAATGATTTTCATTTCTACAGTCTAGATTTCATTTCTGAGATTCAAAATATGGGTTTATGGGAATGTTCTTAATTTGAATCCATAAGTACATAAATTAACGGGTGCCATTCCAAAAACTACAACATCAAAATTTCCTCTCTCTAAAATTGTTATCCATTTTCGATTCTAATCAGTTTCCGTTTTGTGTCTATTTAAAATCTTATTATTTTCTAAATATCTTTTTGTTGTCTCATGCATTCAATATCCAAAACATTGCTTTTACTGCTTCCATATGAAAACAGGGAAAAATTCATGGCAAAACATAGACTTTGCAAAAGAACATGGAAACGCAAAAGAAAGTCTACTCGTTAAGCCGAAAACAATTTTAAAGCCATTAAGAAACTGACGGCAGATTACAGATAATGTAACAACCATGCTCTAAACCAATTGTTAGCATTTAATCAGGTTCAATTAACACTTAATTGAAGAAACTCAAACTTGAATCCATAATGCCTATTCTGATAAAGTTTATTCCCTCTCAACTTCTTCTTCTGTATGTTTTTCTTAGATGGTAGAGAACAATTCTATCTGTTGTTTTTAATCTGATGATCCAAAACAACATTAATATTTTCTGTTTAAAAGAGAGAGGGAAAGATTTTTGGACCCATTTGAACCCAATGGCTTAAATGCCCAATAACCATCATCTTGGGCTCCTTCTATTGGACTCAAACTATAAAGTACATGGGTCATTTATTAAAATTAATCTAACATTAAATACATATATTAAAAATTAAAAGCAGTGTTGTTTTCTTGTATTTGATAATTAAAATTTTTTATTAAATAATATATTTTCTATCAACTTTTTTTGGATCGTAGCAATCTTTTTTATATTAAATTTAATATTATATTTTAAATGTCTTTGTTTATACCAAATTTCAATTTTTATATAGCACTTTAGTTCCATAAAACATAAAATTTCATGAATTAGAAAAATAAGTGACTATAGAGTTTTGGAATACACATTAGATATTATTCTCAAGTTAGGTTTTAAATACTAAAAATTTTGCATATATGAATTTTTTGGTATAATATTATATTTGGCATATTGATTGCATTCACAAATGTAATTTAGATGATTCCTTTTGAATGTTAAGCTATGTTGAGCAAACTCTATTAAGAGTAACGACTTGAATCAATCTCTTAATTTTTATTTTCTGTATGGATTATAAACTTAAATACAGTTTGCAAATTAGGAAGAATTAATTAAGAGTTTGTTTAGATTATGATTATAATTTTTTATGTTCGAAATACAAAAAATGATTCATTTCAATTATGTTATTTAGATTGTATAGAATTTAACATAATTAATCTAAATTTCATTGAAATAGTTGATATTTCCAAATGAATTTTACAAATTTAAAAAATATTTTTTAATCTTAAAAAATTACCTTAAAATAATTCCAACATTACTAAACCTTTTTTGTGTGCTTTATTATTATATTATTATATTATTATAACTTTTCTTTTCTTCTTATTTCAACATTTTTTTAATACAAAAAATCTTGGCATTCAAAAGTGGAAGTGTGCCTATAAGAGGTAACACCTATTGTTGGCATTCGTAAATATGTGATCATTAAGATACATTTAAAGAGCTAAAATACATTTAAAAGTAATGAGTCAGATCTAAAATAAAACAGAAAAACAACCTATACCACGAAACATAAACACGAAAAACAAGATGAAGAACAATCCAAAACAACTAAGAATTAGGACTATCCCGATCTTAGGCTATTTGATGCTCCTCGAGACGCGCTAAACATGTATCAATGCTATTTATATGAAGTACCAGCTTACCAAAACGAGCATCCATCACATCATGAAACTTTCAAATTTCAAAAGAAATATAAGACCCCATCCTCAACATAATGATCATAAGGTCAATATGTGGAATGTCTATAAGAAGTGGAATCTCAATAATAGGTGTTGCCTCAATAATAAAATTTTCTTTCCTCCCATTTCAACTTCAAACCCTATTCCCTCTTTTTCTTACAACACTTCTTTTATTTATAAAAACATTTTGGACATTTTCCTTATAACTCTCAATCTTGTACTCTTTTTCTTTATCAAGTATTCTCAGACTTTGTTGATACTAAAGGTCATTGCATTAATAATTTGTGTCTTTTAATTTTTTAAAAAATATTTAAACATTTATTGGATTAATATTTAAATACTAATATTTAAAATATTTAAACATTTAATTATTTTTAAATTTATCATTAGTATTTGAGATTCAATTTTATTTAAAAGATAGCAAAATATAAAATGTACATGGTTAATTTTTTATGAATAAAGAATAATGCTTTGTTTTAATTCAAAAGGATAATAATTTAAATAATTTAAAATACTTTCTAACAGATGTTATTAATTTTTTGTGTAATATCTTTTTTCTAACAATAGTATATGTAATTAAAGATGTCTCAACAATACTATCTTTATAATTCCAATTAAAAGTTGATTTCAAAATAATTCATTTATTGCTTTTTCTCAGACAAACAAATATCAACAAATAAAATTAAAAGGCAGTATTTAAAAAAAATTAAGTTACTATAAATATTAAAAATTAATGATATATTGTTATTATTATTTAATTTTATAAAACTATTATGTTAAAGGGTATATTAGGAAATATATGTAAATAAATTTTCAATTATAAATTTATTCTAAATATGGTTATAAAAAAACTCAATTGAATTATATATTTTAAATAATAACTATTAAAATAAGATAACTTATTTACAAATGAATTTTATGTTGAATTTATTTAGAAATAAATTTAATATTAAGAAGTCATTCTTTTTAAACTGAACTTAATAGTAACAGAATTGAAGATAGAAAAGTTCCTGCTGCTTTTGCTGCCTTTTTTCTTTGCATACCAATTTTTGAAGAGAATTATGTTGAATAGTATCATAATCAAATCATGGCATTGATTGTTTTATCACAAATTCCAAAATTTAGTACACATTTTATGTTGTATGAAGACCGACAAAACCCAAAATTCTGTTTCTTTATCATCAATCAAATGTGTTCGCAACCAAAGATTGCATTTTATCATTAATCCAATCACCGTTCATGCTTTTTCTTATCAATGAAAAAATCTCTTTACTTGTATGATTTAGATATCTTGTATTTCTCGAAAAAAATGATTCGATTAATGAAATTTGGTCATATTTTATGTTGTACGAAGACCTTGTAATAACTTTACCTGAATATTGTTATCATGCCTTTCAATAAAATATTTGGTTAAGTTTTATTATTGGAAAAGGAAAGGAAAAAGAAAAGATTAGTTATTAGTGAAGCGACTCCCTAAACATTTTTATTTCATCAACGACATTAATCTAGTTGTTTGCTCTCTCGCACATTTGTTTTTCAACCTTACATTATATGAAACATTACATTTACAATTTCTTTTTCTTTTATTTTCTTGTCATGTCAATTGGTTTTCATAATTAATATATACTTCATTATATATTGTAAAGCTTAGTACTCTCAAATGAACTCCGAAGGTCCCTTGCATGTATTTGTTTTACTAATGGACATTATTTTTCTCATGGTTTCACCTATTTTTAAAAAATAAATTTCTCTTTCAAATTATTAAAAAATATATTTTTGGTATAAAAATTTTAAAATATAATCTTCTAATGAATTATTGTCGAATCTTTTAATGCAAACTATTATGTTGTTAATTATTAGATATGTGATAAATTTTATATAATTACTTTAACTTTATTTTAATAGTCAAATGTTACTAGACTAACAAACTTATGAAAAAGTATATGTTGATTATTTTTAATATTTTAAATAATTCTTATAATAGTTTAAAAACATAAAGATATTGTTTAATAAGTGAAATTATATAAGATATTATATATTTTTTCTCTTTCTTTTTTTTGTACTAATTACATAGTACATCAAGTACTATGTATATTTTTTTGTACTAATTACATAGTACATCAAGTTCGGGTATTCATTGTATTATATCCCAAGTTAGAAGTAATAAAGATCTTTTTAATGAGTCAAAATGCTAGAAATTAATTAAAATTACGGTCTAATAAAAGCGGCAAATGGCTTTTGGTGAGAAAAGTATCTTATGAGGTTCATTACCTAAACCTACAATGGAAACACATATTTTAAAATTTGAAAAATTAATTTATCCTTATATGATATCAGTTTTGCAATTTACTCTCTATTTGGAATAAATAAATGTAGAGTATAGAATTTATTTGCAAATTAATTCCTTATAGTTATCATTTAAAACATGTAATTTAATTAAATTATTTATAATTATGTTTGGAATAAATATAGAATGAGTCCGCTTTGTTGGAGAAATTATGATTGACAAATAATTGCTTCATCAACCATATGTTCTAAGCCTCTTTTAAAGGCAGCTTCCATGCCTATCAAGAAAGTCTTCATTTCGAGTCCTCTTCAGTAATGGATATCAAATTCAAAGTATCAAATTTGTGATACTCAACAATGATATCATATAAATGAAAAAGAATTACTTACTATTACTAAGAGTTGTCAAAAGTTTTACTATTTTATGTTGCCAAAACAATTCTTACTCAGAACAGATAATATGCAAGTTAAAACTTTTATTCAGAACAATCTACTTTCAAAACTAGAATACAAAAGATATATTCAATGGCAAACATTGTTAGTAGAATATGTATCCTAAAAAACCAATGTTTAGAAGAAATAGAAAGAAAAGAACACAATGATAACAAATGTCAATGTTATTATTATAAAGAAAAAGGTCATTTTGCTAATGAATGTCTTAAAAGATTTAATAAAAAGAATATAGAAATAAATGAAGATATAGATGAAATGATAGCAAATGAGGAATTTGTTCTTATCAATACTTTGAAGATTGTTCATCAAATGAAAGTATCTAAACTCTAAACCTCTTCGGTGGTTCAGCTTATAATAGAGACTTTTGAACAAAAAGGAGAATATAGACAAGATATTTAATCGATAGAAAAATGCCAAAAAAGATTCAATCTTTACTTTATTCGATTAATTCATATGGTGGATTTAATATGATTTTATTTGAAAAGATAGGTATTAAACCTAGAAAACATCATATGTTTTATGAAATTAATTTACACGAAAAGCTTTAGAGATAAGTTTAACTTTAATAAAGTAAACATACCTTTATTATCCAGACATGATATTCATAAAAAATTAGAGCAACTACTTAGAGAAAATATAAGATGGGTTCACATAGGATCAATTCAATTAATAATGAGATCAACATTTAAAGAAGGAATTGATAGTCTAATTAATTTTGCAACTATAGATAATAGAATCAAAAATAGAGAGGAAGCATGTCTAGGAAGATATACAAAACTTATGTTCAGTATATATCCCAAAATAGGATATCATCTCCTAGATAGAGATTTTGATAATACTCTTAGCCTAATACAAGGTTTTAAAAGAAAAGAAATAATACATGAAGGTAACAGACCATATTCGATAACTCATAGACTTTCTTATGCTTTATCAAATATTCATCATATTGAATGTTTTTTAACTTCAGATACTAATGATTTTCCTAAATTATTTTCTGAAATAAAATGATTTTACCCCTTTCTTTAACTCAATTAAAATAAATGACAAATGATTTCTCACTAGATTTATAACTTAAATCTAAAATCGATCTCATAATAGACTTTTAATAAGATTATCTTATTTTGAAATTGGAGTAAGTCATAACCAACACCATCATAATGCTTTAATCAAAGCAAATAGAAGAAATGTTTTTAATTACTAGATTAAAGGAGAATATTTTGATGGATCAAAATATAACCCTTGTAATATTCTGATAGATGCAGAAGTTAGTGGAAGCTATATAAATCAAGATTTAATTCATTCTTTAGCCTGTCATCCATTAGATGAACCATATCAATATGTGAATTTTAATGAAGGAAGAAATCAGATACATTTGTTGTTGAAACAAAAATAAAAATAGGAGATAATATAATCCCTGTCAAACCACTTATAGAAAATGATGGAGGAAATCTTAAGATAATGTTAGGAACTAGTTTCTTAAATCAAGTACAACCTTGTAAAATAACTTAATATGGAATTACAATAACTTATAATGACACAACCATCTATATATCTCGATAATGACTAGTAACACTAGCATCTACATCCCGATAGGAATTACTTATAAAGATTATAAAGAAGAATACTTTATAGGCTATAAGTATCAAAAAAGGATTTTATGGAATAATTGTAAGAAATTATGGCCAAGTAAAATATCAGTACTAGTATCATGAAATATGTAATCCCTATGGTACTCAAAAGGGGGTGAATTAGGTGTTTAAAATTTTCTTACGGGACATTCCATTTAGGTTGAATTT
>JAOXYD010127694.1:0-11046 GCA_028565735.1 Pinacopodium congolense | reverse complement strand
GTCGACATAGGGAAGACATATTGGCAAGGGAACAAGGCAAGATCTTGTAAATAGGCAAGCAAATCTTGAGAAACTTGTGAGTAGGCGAGGGATGTAGGAAGTATTGGTGAAGATCTCGAGAGTAGGTGAGATTCAATATGCATGGCATATGTAGGCATGTATTGGAAGAAATCTTTGATGAGTCGCGAGATTCAGGTGTAAGGCTGTGCACAATTAGTAAACTAAGTTATTTGAGATCCGAGCATACAAGAGAATGGGTAAAGGCATGTGAGAACCTGTGAAAGTGCACGAGGATTCACGAAGGCATGCGAGCGTGAGAGTGCATGGAGACATTTAACTTCGGCAAGAAAGTTAAAGATATGTAAAATTTGCGAGGTTTTATACTAAGTTGGATTATGACTTGTTCTTAGTTATAGAACGATGAGACTACACCATAAGTGAGCTTGACCATGGAAGATATACTTATTCATAGATGTGCATTGATGGACCTATATGCAAATAGGCCTTAGTGACTTAAAAAAAACATCAATAATGGCGTGGTAACTGTGGATGATGTAGCACATGATGATGTGACTAGATCAACATGAAGATCACGTAAGATAAACATTAAGTCTAAGAGTTAGAGATCGTATGAGATTGAACTTCTGAAGATTATGGAATCTTTACGGATATCAAATATCTTTTTCTGATTGCATGTAATATTCATCTTGTTGGATATGATATAATGTAACCAATTAAAAAGAGTCATATGAGGAAGGTGATGTCTTCCTATTAGTCCAGGTGATGTGTTCTTAGTTGTTTAGATAGACTAAAATCTCATAGTCTTCGTTATTTTGTACTTGCTTTTCAAGGAAGAGAGCCTATAAATAGCACATTAGAACCAAAGCTCAAATCATTGCATCACCCATTCAGTCATTCCTAGGAGGAGAGACAACTTAAAGAGTTTAGAGCTTTTAAAAGAGTTCTCTTGTAAGGGCTTTGAGTAAGGAGTTCTTATAAAATACTTCGAGAAAGAGGTATTTTGTTCCTTTTATTGACATTTTGTAAAAGTGAATAAAAGGTTGGTTTTGGCTATATATTTCTCTTGTTTCTTTCTTTTCTCTTATTATACACTTATGTGCTTTGTGTGTTGTGAGTGAAACACTTAAGCATGAGAGTGCGTGTGAGTTGTTTGAGGGCTAACAAAATTTTTTGGCAACATTTATGTGAAAAGACTAAGTCTTACTTAAGCAAACCTAAGTGAGATTGCATATTATAGAAAAGTGATTAGTCACCATATGGTTGTGCCACCTGTACTTCAGCTTTGTATAGGCAAGTTCAATTGATAGTTTATTAGTTTATGTGGAGTAAAGCTGATAGAGGACTAACATATTCAAGTAATTTTAAAAGTAAAAAAATGTCAAATTAAACCTTCAAGTTTTCAACTAATTTTAAGTAAGATCTGACATTTTTTTAATATAAGATTTTAAAAATATTTAAAAAACTTTGACTTTTAAAAAATGTTTTAAAAGAATTACAATCTTTAACACTATGAATCCCATCTATTTAGTGCCATATCCCACCATCTTTTTCAAAAAAATTTTAGACCTCACAATATCAACATAAATCTTAATTGGTAATATGAGAAGTATAAAAATTTAAATTTATTTTAGTTATAACAAACGGTATTGCTTTTCAAGTGAATACCTATGTTTTCACTTCATGTTATCTTCTTCTCATTCATCTTATTTTATTTTTAAAAATAGCATGTTATAAAATTATTATTTTCATATTTTATTAATTAAATATTTAATAATTCCAATTTAATTCCACTATATCCTTGTTGATCCTTTAGTTTTGAGCCTCACACTTGATAAAATTTTCAGTCCAAATCTTTTGTCATTGCTTAAGATTATATCTTATTATTTCATTCAATAAAGTGTCAAAAGAATTTCCATTTATGGAAAACCAATACCTAAAATTGGAAAAAAAAGAACGACGAGGACTTAAGTGTAGATGTCACATCAAAAAATTTACTCCTTAAATTGATTATTAAAAAGATGACATCTTGATCATTGAGGGCATGTTTGTTAAAATTTATATTTTATTTTTTTCTTTTTTTTCAAAAATAGAAAAACAGAGGGAAAATTTTGTTTTCCTACATTCTGTTTTGTTTTTCAATTTTCAAAATCAGAGAAATAAAAACAGAAACAGACAAACAAGAAAATGATGTTTTTTTGGTTTTTGAAAACAGATTTTATAAACAGATTTTTTTACATTAAATAATGAATATAATCTATTGACTAATAATATATTTTTAAGGTATATAAGAGTATTTTGGTCAAATAATTTAAATTTATTTTATATTTGACTATCATTATTAAATTATATATATTTTTATACATCTAAAAAAACATGTTTTTGTTTTTTGTTTTTTATTACAAATATCAACCAAACAGGTTTTCGTCTTTCTTTATAAGAAAAATAGAAACACAAAAATAAGAAACATAAATATAAAAAAACAATAAAAAAACAGAAGTGATACCAAACAGCTCCTAAAGTTTTCAATGTAAGAGCCACATTTCCTATAAACCCAACACCTCTGATATCTCATTACGACAAGAGGTTGGGAAAAGATCCTTTAATATGTGTTGCTTTTTTCTTGTTCTTTCTCAACATAAGATCCTTTAATTCGTGCTAATTTCCTCTTATTCTTTCTTAATTTATAACTTTCGTAGCTACGATCTTCTGGTTTATTAGAAGGACATATTTAAGATATTTTTAAAATTTAAATAAACATAATAATTTAATTATTAAAAAAAGAAATTCCCTACTTTCATGCTATCTTTAAGTCTGACATGATAGGTAGTCCCAACTTTACATATAGGCCACGTAGTCATTCCTTTATTTTATTCATTTCTGAATCCTATAGTCAAATTTTTTAAAAATTAGTATCTTACCTGCATTAGTTTTCGTCTTGGAATGGTACCATACCAATAATAAGCTAATTTTTTAAAATTAAAAAAATTTCTATAGATTTTATGAAATCCGTAAATGATCCCTACATATGTTATGCATCCCTTATGAATATAATTTCATCTTACTTCAAACATCCAATCAATACAATAAATATAACATAATTTTCATACAATATTTATACCCATTAAAATTAAATTTTACATATTTCTCAAATAAATTTAAAATTTGAATTAATATAAATAAAATAACAATCATCTATAAACAATACAGATTATTAAATATTAATAAATCAGAACTTCATCAAATAATAACCTCTAATTATGAAATCATAATCGATTGTATCTAAATACCATATAATAAATAATACATAGAAATAGAAATAATAAAAATATACATATAAATTAATATAAATGAATATAAGAAATATATATTAATATAAATGAAAAATGAAAAAATAAAAATTATAAAAATATGGGATGCCACGAGTGTCACCTTCTAGGCCATGCCCGTTAGTTTAGTGACTCTTTAATGAGTCATGCTAGTCATGAGCATGACTCAGTACAAATTTTATAAATTTGCTTACTGGTTCCAATTTTAGGCCGATATTTTAGAATCGGTACAAAATCTTTTAGTAGAATATAATTTTACCAGTATGGGCCAGTATTCTAATCTAATATGGTATTTGTTCGACCTGTACTGGATTTAAGTTGATATGGTATAAATTGACGGAAACTGCCAGTTTGTACCGGTATTAGAAACACTAGTATAGGGTCCTTGTCAAACTTTTTTGTTCAAAAGAAAACCAGATGTTAAAGGAGACAAATAAAAGCCTTTTGGATTTGTTTGTACATTCTTTTATTTCAATTTTTATACAACACAATTAGATAAAAATGCATTTATTTAATAACTGGTGAACAACATACATCTAATTTATCACATATTTTTACAACAACCAAATTCATAGAGCATCGCAAGTAGATGTTGACAGGAAATGCTGGCATTTGGCAATATTGTAAGCATTTTAAGAAATTTCTTTTTTTTAAAGAGGAAGAAACAAATAAAAGTTGGGTAAATAGGAGAAAAGAGTCAATGATTAACTTCTTGATGTTTTTTTAAATCAATTGATGCATTTGGCATGACAAGAAATAATGATCCTCTATTTTTGCTTTTTAATGAAGTTGCTCACGAAGTTAGGCTTAAAAATGTTGTTCAATTCATTATCGACAAGGATGTAGTGTATAAAGCTACTAGGAGGAAGTTATAAAATATGAATAACTCTTTCTTTTGGACTCCATGTGTTACTCATTTTATTAATTTGATGTTAAAAAATATCAAAGATGTTAGATGTTTTTCTATGATAGAGAAGACTGTGCCGAAGGTAAAGAAGGTGATCAAATTTATTTATAGTTATACATGAGTGTTGAATTTAATGAAAAGGGAGTTTATTGATGGGAGGAATTTATGTCGCCTTGTAGTTACCAAATTTACCACTAACTTTTTATCACCATAGAGTTTTTTTTATGTTAGAAAAGGAGTTGAGACAAATTTTTAATAGTGATAGGTGACTAACTTCTCGATATGCTAGGTCTATTATATTTAAAGACAAGGAATTTTAATATAATTATCAGTTTATGATCATGGTTTATGAATCTTTAGTTAGAGTGTTTGTTTTGGAGGATAGTGATGATAAGCTTATGGTGGGATATTTTTATAATGTTATAAAGAGGACAAAGAAAGCTCTAAAGGTTAATTTGAAGAACATATCTTCTTTGTACAAGCCTTTTCCTTTTTTTCATTAATGACAGATGGAAAAACCAACTATACTATTCCTTATTTACTGGAGGGGCATTCCTCAATTAGATTTTTTATTTCGAGTACAATTACACGAAGAAGATTGAAGTAAACAAGGAGATATTGATTACCATCACCACTATTATCGACTATGAGATGATGCATGATCTTCTCAGTACACAGATGCAGGTATATAAGCATGCTGTTGGTGATTTCTCAATGCCTATAATAGTACGACAAAGGGAAAAGCTTAATCTAGGCATGCATTTTTTTCACTTGTATTACTTGTTTAAGATTAATCACTATTTCATTTTGTTTATAAGATTCTCTTTATTATCTTATTATTGCTTAGTAGGACCAATTTGACAATAATATTCCATAATTGCAAAGGTTTTGCAAGTCATATTTTGAGTCAATATATGAGTGCAGTGAAAAGAATTGAAGTACGTTCGGGTTCATCCATCTAAGAAAAGGGATAGATTAGAGTATAAGATATTGAATGATTGAGTCTATGTGAAGTACAATTTAAAATTCCAAGAGAGGTATATTCTTTTTGTTATAGTCATTATTTTGTTGAATATAATTTATATAATCTAGTTAACGATTGAATTTTATTTTTTTAATTATGACTCTTAGTAGAAAAAGTAGTTCTTTAAATCCCATTTCCTTGCATCATATTGATATTTTGACAAATTGAATTTTTAAGGAGTTACATCTTTTGAATGAGTAACTTGGAAGGAGATATTGGTTAAAAGGGCATGATATGTCATTTGATGCAATGAGAATGTATGATAGTGATGAGAAACTTTCTCTCTATAATGAGGATTTTATATCATATGAAAAGTGGATTTAGTTTAACGAGTATCATCCCGAAAAATGAAATTTCATATATTTTCAGGTTTTCTCCCCTTTTTTATTCGTTTTTGATTTATATGTTAAATTTTATATATGCTAACTATTAATATTTTTGTTTCAAATCTCAATTATATTTTATAGAGTTTCTGTAGTAAATATTGATCTTAGTTGAAGTATTATTATTCTATGTATTATTCTTATTATATGATATTTAGATAGTTTCATAATTAAAGATTATTATTTAATGATGTTCTGATTTATTAATCTTCAATGATGTGTTTTTTATGTTCAGTTTTGTTTGTTATATTATGCTAAGGTTAATATTAGTTTAAAAAATAGATAAAAATTAATATTAATAGAAATAAAGAAAATAGTTGTTTGTTATATATTGTTACTATTTTATGATGTTTTGATGTATTGATATTAAATTACAATGGTTTGATGATTTTTTGTTATATTATTTTAGATTATGATTTATTTGAGAAATATGTGAAATTGATATTGATATGTATGAAAATTATATTATATTTATTGTATTAATTAAATATTTGAGACATGTTGAAATTATATTTACAGGAGATATATTATATGAATAGGGATTATTTTATAGATTCTATAAAATTCAGGAACTATATTATAATTTTAAAAAGTTGTCCGATATCGGTATTAGTATTAGTCGATGATAGTTATGTTTTAGTATAGGTTTATCTAAGTTTTTGTCTTTTGTTCATAGATATTATTGATGTTTTAAAACTCATTTTTGTGTATTTTTAATTAATTAGTATCATTATTATCTTTTAGTATTTTCTTATTGTGATATTTGTTTTTGATCGGATAACTTGTTGTTTATTGTTATTGATGTTAGGTGGAACAATAGAATAGGAGAAGAGGAGTGGAGCAACAGAAGAGGAGAAGAGGAGCGGATCAGGACAGTGGCTATAAAGCCATGTCCGTGGTAAGCAAAAGCCTCGGGCATGGCCTATCTCATAGTTTTTTGGAGGTACTTAGAACGACTCCGTACGTGAGAAAATAAAAAAAAAAACTTAAAGAAACAGACGAAGCGAGTAGACAGATTTTGGAGAGTTTTTTTAGAGACACGGGATGACTTAGTTTCTGGAGATGTGAAGGCACAGCCAGCAATTTCCTGCAGCTCAGCCTTAGTTACACTGATCATCAGTTTACAGATGCCTTTATTCTCTGTTGTGTTCTTTTATATATTTTTATTTTTTGATGGAGAATATTAGCATTTGTAATTTCGATTATGTTATGAGTATCTAAACATGTTGTAGGAATTGGTTTTTGAACTATTTGTGTACTTTTATGTTTGTGTTATTTTTTAAGTTTAAACTCTGTAATAAATCGAAAGGGTGAGTTGAGTAATCTGTGTTAGTTGTACAACGAGAGTTAGCGATTAATAGACCTATAGATAAAAATTTATTAATTATTAGAAAGAGATGTTAATAAATTAATACACTGCTTATAGGATTGCTTCACAACTTGTTATATGTTTAGAAAAGGCTTTGCATATCAAAAGATGCCACGGTTAATTCTTAGTTGTTTAACTTGTGACAATTAATTACACCTTAAGAAAGGGGAATTAAAACATTATGAAGTCTTAGGCTAAACATTAATTGAATCAATCAAACAAGAGGACATAAATAAGGATAACAATAATTACTAGTATTTAATCTTAATCTTTTTCTAAGTTTCAGTCTACGATTTCAATTTCAGTTAGTTGTTAAATTTGCCTTTAATTTATTTCCTATTAATCTTAGTTCTTGAATCTATTTCTTAAATAAAGTGTAATCCAAATTAACAAGTTGACTAAATTTAATCCTTGTGGGACGATATCTTCTTATATTATAATTGTGCGACTCGTTTACTTATGATATAGCGTAAAACAAGTTTAGTTTTTACTCAAAAGGTTTTTGACGCCATTGCCAGGGATTGATATTTTAACATCTTGTTTTATTTGGTTGACTTTGATTTAAGTTTTGTTTATACTTTTCCTTATGTCTTTGCAGGGGCATAAATACAAGAAGTACGTGAAAATCTACCAAAGTGAGTGACGAAGAGCTCTTGGAAATAACAAGACACGAATGGGAGTTGAGAAGAGTATGTAAGATACTTTAGGTTAGAAAACATGAACAAATCCCAGATCTAACCATATAAACATTAAATGTGCAGAAATCATGCCTGATTTTGTGTTCATTGATATGAAAAATGTTGAAATCTATCTTGGAATTATGTTTTCAAACTACAAAAAATATAGAAAAATATAGAGAGAGAGGGAGAGAGTGTCTGTAGAAATTAGAGAGAGAGTAGAGAGAGGTCAGAGAATTTTTCTGTGCTAGAAATTTTGCTCTTTTCTAATGCTTGATCCTTGTGATAGCTCAAGTGACTGAATAGCCAACTCTATATATAGTAAGAGAAGGAGATTTAATACTGTCTCTATGGACAATCTTTTATTAGACAATCTTATCACAGTTTAATAAACTGTCCGCCCATACTGATAGGGTCACATTTTCTTCTAGACAATTATTTATCTATTATGGACCATTAATCCAATTAATTATTTTTACTTAATCCAATTAATGTTGTCCAAATTAAATACTGGAACAATTAAATGGATTGTGATCCAACAAAATTATTCTAACATTCTCTCCCATGGACAAGCATTAATTGTCTCACTTAAAATAATCAAGTAAAAACAACGACATGATATACTTTAGGATCCACAGATAACTAACGTCACACACTCCATCCCATAAGGATATCAATACCAAAAAATACTAGAAACATGCATCATATAGCTTCACAGTTCCAATATAATCATGCATATCGAATCACCTTACTAACATGAGTGAGAAAATGTCATGTGGCAAATTACATAATACGACTATGTAGGTATCACGCTATGTTTGTCGATCTCAGTATCTCTATTTAATGTTAAATTGTATTTAGACATATTCGTATGAGATGAGCACTTTTATCCCACTATGTCTCAATATACTTCTAGCATCTCGAGATAATTGTATGTGTCTTAAGATAGAGTAAAGGTCATATTGTAATAATGTCCAATGACCTAGAAATGCTTAAGATTAACATAAATCTTAAGACTTTTAATCTGTATGCCCCTAATTGATACTGTTAAAGGACTTTTGTACACCCGTATTGTCATTATTTCTTTGAAAATTAATGGGTCGTAGTCCTTTAGTTAGGGAGTCTACAGGCATATTTTCTGTTGAAATATGCTTTATTGTAATGTCACCATTCTGTACCAATTCCTTTATAGTTAAATACTTGAACTCCAAATATTTCAACCTTGTGATATTCTTATTATTGTTACTGAACAATACCGTAGAAAGATTATCACAGTACAACTGTATTATTCGAGCAATTGATTGTATCATAGACAATTCAAAAATTAAATTTCTTAACCACGTTGCCTGTTAAGCAGCTCCATAGCACACAATAAACTCTGCATGCATAGTTGATGATGCCACGAGTGCCTGTTTGACACTCTTCATGAGATTGCACCATCTGCTAGCATAAAGATGTAACATGAAGTGGACTTCCTGTCATCTTGACACATAGAAAAATTTGAATCTGTATACCCTATTAGATCCAAACTTTCAACCTTTCTGTATACGAGCATATAATCCTCAGTACCTTGAAGGTATCTTAAAACTCGTTTTACTGCATTCCAGTGATCCATGCTTGAGTTAGATAAATACCTACCTAATAGACCTATAATAAATGCAATATTCAATCTAGTACATACCTATGCATACATCAGGCTACCTACTCCACTATAATACTGTTAGGGGTTAAATTTATAGTATTTTTAGATGTTATTTTATGTTAATTTAACCCTAGCTTGACTCATAAAAAATGATAGGTTCTTCCATCACAATTCTTGATCTTATCATATTATAAAATTGTAAAAATAAAGAGACACATACAATCAAATACAATTTTATATTACTAGTAAAATAAAAGAGGATAACTTTATTTTTAGTTTTTATGTCTTATTTTTTAAAATATAAAAATTTAAAAATAGTATAAAAATATTTAAAAAATAACACACTAATACAGTATAAAAATTGAAAAATAATATAAAAATTAAAACTAACAATTTAATTAAAAATACCTTAAAATTTGTTATATAATGCATATTTATGAAATTAACGAGGAACTTTTAGAAATAAAAAATGATATTGTCCTCACAATTGATCTTACATCTCTCAATCAATCTTTGGTATAAAAATATTATATTTAACATAATTTTCATGCTATTTATGTGTTAAGAAGTGATAAAGTAAGTTAAGCCAGGAAGGATTAATATATTCGATTAAAAGGGAAATTTTCTTAAATAAAAGCAAGAAAAAATTATCTTATTTAACAATGAATTACGCATACACGTAACAATTTATAAACTATATATTCTAAATAAATTATGTAATAAATCAACAATATAATTGAAGTGAATTATAAGTTCTCTTATTAGAAACTTCTAAGTTCATGTTTAGGAAACTTGTTCTGCTAATTTAATCAAGGATTATTCAACAAATAACAAATGCTGAAAAAGGAAGGAGGACATGAAAGCGTCTTCTTTGGGGGATTTGGGTGGCCCTCTTTAGGGATGCCTTTATCTAAATGCTTTTATTCCATCTTTCCTTAGCCTAGTATTAAATTAACTTTCTTCGCGTATAGGGCTTCATATATTATTTCATTAGATATGTCTTTTAAAGTGTAAAAAAAACATAAAAGAAGATTGGATTGTGATGAAATGATAGGAGACATGAAAACATGTAAATGAGGTTAATAATAATAATAATAATAATGTCAAGCATAATGATTCACTTTATTTGAAAAATAGTAACACTTTATTTAAAAAATAATAGCTATTGCATGTGATTAGGATCCAAAGGCTTATGGGAGTCATAATTTAATTCTGACATTATGTTCTGCTCTTTGACGTTGGAATTGTACGATAGAAGTGTCATCTTTTTCAGTTAGTGTAACCATGTTATTTTAAATATATAAATAAGTACGACGAGCCCATTAGAAAGAGGACGGAAAAAAGAAATATTACAATTGAAAAAAAAGGGTTTATACTTTATAGTAAAAAAAGAAAAAAAAGAAATTAATTTTTATATATTTTTCAGTCAAATAATTAATTTTTAAAAAATTTTAATTTAGTGATTAATATTTACAAAATTAATTAGTTAAGTAAAAAAAGTTGATGTCGTTAATTTTTAGTAACGAATCTAACACGATCTGACTTGATTCGATTGATCCAACTCCACTCTATTAAACTCATTTCAATTTTTTTATTTTCTTCAGTTAATTTTTTAAACGTTAATCATTTAATTAAAAAAATTTTAAAGCTTAGTTAATGAATTGAAAAAATATAAAAATATTATATTAATAACGTAT
>JAOXYD010127673.1:0-11047 GCA_028565735.1 Pinacopodium congolense | reverse complement strand
AATAGAATAATACTTAAATTAGGTTTAAATATATTTAAATTTTAATTTTAAATCATATTTAAATTTTAATAATTTTTAGATTATTTTATTTAGATTTAATCAGAATTGAATAAAAAAAAGTTGTTTAAGTTATATAAAATTATACTTAAATCAAACTATTTCCATCCTAAAAAAATTATCAGTTTAAAGTAATTATTATTATATTATTTTCATGATAAATATATTTGTATTACTCTCACACATATATATTATTATAGATATTGAATTTATAAAAATAAAATATTTTTATGATTTGTACGATTTTTTTAGAAATTTAATTTATCACTTTATTAAAAGAATACAATATTTACAGTACATATTTTTTAATTATTAATAATTTTATTTAATTTATTAAAATAATTTATTAATTAGTTTTAATATCATTTTGGTCCTTATAATTTGGTAAATTATAAAATAGATTCCTATAATTTGATAAACTATCAAATAGGTCCCTAAAATATCATATTACTTTCATTATTAGTCTAATGTCACGTGGAATGTTTACGTGATGTCACGTGGTACTACTATTAGACATAAATAATGGAAGAACTAACGATGAAAGTAATTTGAACTTTAGCGATCTATTTGATAGTTTTGAAACTATAAAGACTTAATTGATAGTTTATCAAACCACAAGGGGCCTATATGAATTTAACCCTTAAATCTAACATAAAATTTTAAAATAATAGTAATAATTTAAATTGTATTTCTAAAGAAGTCTCGTCATCGTTGATAGTGTTATTTTTTTTAATTTTGAAATTTTTAATTTTATTTAAAGAGTCATAAATTATGTATGTATTTAAAGTATCTGCATCTATATCTTTTACTTTATTGAAACAAATTATAAATTAGTAATATATGTAATTATTTTCTATCATACCACATTATATTTTTAATTTTTAAATATATTTGAAATAAGATAGTAATTGACCACCTTTAAATGTTCTTAATTCATTTATCGTCATCGATGTTATCTTTTTAAATTCAATATAATCAAGGGATAGTTCTTTTATATTAAAAAATTAATATGGTTAATACAATTAATATGAACTAGATCTTATGTTTTTTTATTAAACGTTTTGAATATGAAATAGAAAATTTATAAAATCAATAATAAAAGTATAATAATTTAAAAATAAAATTTAATCAATAAAATACATATTCATCATCTTTAAATTACAAGTAATATAAATAAGTTCATTGAGTTTTTGATGTTCCAAACAATTTTATTTTTTCATATGCATATGCCTGAAAATACTTCAATTATGTTTAAAACTTTATGCAAAAGTTGTTTGACTTAGTAATCTAATAGTAAGATAATATAGGAGTGTTATAATAAAAATACTGAACTACATTATTAATAAGTAAATAATGATTCTAAAATAATAAAATCTTACTGACTGGCTACAATTTTTTCATCATAAGTTCTTCTTTACAAATGGTTTAACAAAACTCCATGAACCTTCATGATATAATCCATTTTCATTTATCACTTTTTATTCCTCGTTGTTAGGAAACAATATTGTTTCATTCAAATCATATAAAAAAGATTGTCCACTATATCAATATGTACATAAATCTTCGTTATATAAGCAATAAAGATTGAAAAAGTAAGCTGCTAAGTGGATTTTTAAAGTAAGATGTTTATCCTATTGCCACTTAAGAATATTTGTATAAGGCTTATACATTTCCTCTTTTCTTTTAAAAAGATTTATAATTGTCTTATGAAATTTTTAGATACTATCATATATGTAATTCAAAGATGGCTTCTCATATCAATAAATAATCATAATAATCTCAGAAGTAGAGTCATAATCATCATAATAGTTAGCAAGCATATCAAAATTTATTATTTAAGAAAATAGTATAAACATTTTTTTCCATTTTCACCATTTAATAACTTATTACTTAGAAAAGTGTTTATTTATTACTAAATTTTGAAGTATTTGTTTATGATCATGAACTTTTTTCAAAGTGATAAATGTTGTTGAAAAACTAGTAACAATAAGATGCACTATCTTAACTTAATCTTTTTACTTTCTTAACTAAGATAAAAAAAGTCAAATAATTATGTACAAAATTTTGATCTTAAATACATGTTAAATAAGATTAGAATTGTGATTTACACATTCAATATTTTAATGAGAAATATACAGAGACTAATAATGTCCACATATTTAGGTTGGTTTATACATGTGAAATAGGATTAGAAATACAATCTATACATCTAATATTTTAATGAGAAACATGTAAAGACCAATAATGTAATATCCACACTTTTATGTTAGGTTTAGCCCAACACATTAAGAATAATAACTAGTCTAATTCTGAAAAAAAAAAAAGGAAAGCATGTTCTAGAATTTTCTAGAGATTGTCATTATTCACTATTATGCCTCTTTCCTTCCCTTATGCATTTTGTACTTCTATCTGAACTTTATTTTGTCTTGTGAAAATCCATCCCTATTTGGTGTCCATTTTCTCCTTAGTTAGACTTGATATTGTTCGTTGTTGATTTTGTTTGTTTCTCATTATCTCTCTTATTACTTTCTTTTTGCAATTTATTCTCCCTATAACTTACTTAGTGGTCTTCTGTATGGCGGGGAAACTTAATCAATTGATAGTAATCTTAAATCTGTCATCTATATATACATTTGATAATTGTTTTGTTTCAGTTTTTCCTCATATAGCTTCTTTTCCTTGCTAGTTCATCAATTGTAATCATTGAAGTAGTTATTAGTAAATGATTAGTGATTCTTGGGTTTGTTGCCCTCAATCCTATCAAATATGTCGATAAAGCTACCGTTACTTTGTTTTAATGAGATTTGTGTGGTTGTAGAAGTATAGGAATTCTTATTATGAATGATTGTATAAAAAATTATGTTTATAGAAAAAAATAGAATTGATAGAAAAGGTCGCAACTAGCAATAATACCATTGACAATAATAGACAATCATTAGAGAGTGAGATTGATGAGTGGAGAAAAGTTAAAAAGAGAGAGAGTGGGGGATAGGAAAAAGAGAGAAGAAAAAGAGAGAAAAAGAAGAGAGAGAAGAAGAGAGAGAAAATAAGAGGGGAGAAGAGAGAGAGAAAAACTTATTAAATTAATGTAATAATAATTAATATTATTAAGAATAGTATTGCTAAGAATAATAATTTATTATGGATAGAATAGTAATATTGGTAATAATTATAATGAAATAGAATAAATGGGGTTAAATTTATTTAGTATTTTAGCCTGATTTGAGTATGATATAAATTTGTGAATATTTAGGTCTTAATAACAGATTGAAGGGATAACTCGAACTTAGTTAACAAATTAGATTTTTTCATATATCAAGTAAGGAGTTAATTAATATATATTCTTATTATGTATTATTTTTGAATTATGCGATTATTTTGATGTGTAATTGACCAATTAAATTGCAGTTATATAGTGCATATATCTTTAAATGTGAGATATGTGTAGTTATAACTTGTTTGAAATTATATTATAATCATTTGGATTAATCGGAGGATACAATCGTATGAATTGTATGCTATGACTGTTATGATGTATGGCTTAATTGTGGTTCGTGAGTGGATAATATACTGCATAAATTATGAGATATGTATACATATAGAAAATTGTTAAAAAAAAGAGACATGAATATTGTAATGAGGAAAGATTTGATGGAATTGTGATATAGAGAAAGATTGAAAGAGATAATATAATAATGATGTGTCTAGGACATAATATGTTTAATAATCAATTTTTGTTAATGAGATGATATATGATATTAGGCTAGGAAGATTTTCGCTAGGTACCCATCTATGGAACAAGTGCTGAGATTTCTTGAACTTTAAGGCTATCCTATGTGCTTTAATTAGGCACCAGAGCAGTGTTAGTGTATCCTAAGTGATGAGGAATATTTTGTGCTAGTTGACTAAACACTAAGGTAGTGATAGGGTATTTGATGTGAGTGAGAGGTACCTTGTGTATGTTATATTGATATTATATGTCTACAGGGAAATTGATATGTGATGATGAGATGATATGATAGGCTGACAAACCATTAAATATAGTTCTATTAAATTAAGTGAGACCCTAATAAGAATAAAAATAAAATGTAATTTAAAACTCAGTAAAGGATCATATTTTTGCATAAAACTAAATCATATCTGATGTATATGATTAATGTATTTTTGCTATAATTGTTCAGTTATACGACACATGATATATATTCAATACACTTTATTTGTTTTCTGATAAGTATGTGTAAAAGGGTACATTCTAATTATTCCTACTGAATTGGTAGCTTACTTTTTGCCAGCAGAGTTTGATTATTCTTAGATTTTCATATTTTCCTGTCAATATCATTTTACCTAGGCTAGCAAAATTGCAAGATTATTTAAGATTGATACATTCCTAAATGAAACATACATATAGTATTTTCTTTGTTAAATACATTTAAGGACTATTTCGATACTTAATATATTTGAATTGGATGGAAGAACCTTAATTGGTTGATTTATATGAACTTAATGGGACTAAAAATTATAAAAGCATAAAAGGTTGAGTGATAGATTTTAAATCTTATTACTTGTGATTTAAGGTTATCATGATTTGAAAAATTTTATGATGGAAAATTTTGATAAAAGGGGTTACATTAGGTAATTTTTTATCATATAAGTCTGGAATTAAAATAAGGGGTGATATAAATAAATATGCTCATAATTTGATTATAACAAGTACTAGTTGATATATAATTGGCAACATTATTTGTAATAAAGTAGATAATATTTAGGCAAAAGGTACAATTTGCCCTATAACGTTTGAGAAATGGTTTAATTTTACCCTTAACGTTTCTTAATGTACCACTTTACCCCATAACGTTTACAAAATGGTATATTTTACTTCCTTAACAATAATTTTATTAAGATTTTATTAGATAAATATTAATTTTATCAATATTCTATAAATAAATTATTAACTAATCATTAAGAAAGAAACTAACAAAACTTTAATGAAATTAGTATTAAAAGAGTAATTTACACCATTTTGTAAACGTTAAGGGACAAATGCACCATTTTACAAACTTTAAGAGGTAAAGTAATACCTTTAAAATGTTATGGGGCAATTTAAACTTTTTGAGAAACGTTAAGGGGCAAATTATACTTTTTACCTAATATTTATTGATCCAACCCACTTGACAATCTTATAAAATAATTTAAATAAAATTTTTGAATTTTTTTGATAAATTAGTTTTCATATTAATAAGAAAACAAAAGTAGTTATACAATGGAGTATAAGAAGCAAAATAGAAAAGTTATGGTCAAGAAGCCCAAAAAAATGCCAAGCTACCTAAACCAAAACAGCTAATAAGCCTTCAACTAACTTGCTGAATATGCAAGAGAAGGACAAAACAACAAAAACTAATACAAAATCCAAAGAGAAATCAGATGGTGCAACTTCCAGTACCCTAATCAAAAGCGAAACAAATCTTCAGTGGGACCACATTAAAATAAAATGATGAAACTATTAAAAATTCAATTATTTTAGGGATGGAGTTTCTTTTTGTACCTTCACTATAGGGTCTTGGACAGTGTCTTCGGATTTTGTTTCCAACTGCTTCCTTTCCTGTGCAATATGTTCATATTTTTCTTTCTTTTGTTTTGTGAATTTTATAAGATCTTCAGTTTCTTCAAAGAACATTTTATTTGAATGCACTTCTGTTGAAATAAGAGGGGAGTCTGGAGGGAATTTTGGATCTCACTAGTAGGGGACAGACGAGTTCCAACCACTTGGAGAACCAGAAAGGGTTTTAGATTTTTTTCTAGCACCTATGATCCTTCAGTCGTTTCAGAAACCACTCCAGAACATATGTAAAAGAGCTTTCAAAGGAATTGGAACTAGAACTTGAGGGGTCTAGAACCTGCCCTTTTTATCACATTAAAAGTATCAACATACTTGATATAAATTATTCCAAAATTAAAATTGATAAAAAAATTAATCAAGGTTCTTTATTTTTTATCAGTTTAGCCATACTATCATAAAAATACATACTGTTACTTTAACATTTATGGATTTTCTAAAAAATACTATGAATTTAAAGCATTTAAAAGAATATAATAATGACAAAATCATCTAAGCTAAGCTCTTTTAGTAAAAAAAGCATCCTTATCATTCAAAATACATTTTAAACTCTATTAAAAACTAGAAGTATATCTTAGAGGAAAGCAAGAATATATAATAATAGCTATAAGCCTTATGGCACCCAAGAGGGGGGATGAATTGGGTATTTAAAAATTTCTTTGTAAATTAATACACTTTAAACACTTTAGGCCAATTTTATTATATGAATTTTCTAACCAAATTTCACATTATATGAGAAGATTATGCTTAAGTTAATATCAATTAAATTCAAGTAATAATAAGACAAACACAAAAATATAAATATAAAGAGATAGGGAAGAGACAAAACAACGATTTATAGAGGTTTGTCTACTCCAAAGATAGATTACGTCCTCTCTTCAACTACTTGTTGGAAATTCACTAATAAACTAATTTTACTTTAAATGGCTTAAGAGTAACCCTTACAACAATCTTGATTATAAGGCCAAGAGGAACCTTTATAACAATTTTGATTATAAGGCCAAGAAAAACCTTTACAACAATCTTGATTTTAAGACAAAGATGAACCTTTACAATAATCTTGATTCTAAGGCCAAGAGGAACCTTTACAATCTTATTTTAGGGTGAAGAGTAACCCAGTCTAATCTTTTTCTAAGGTCAACAGAAACCTATACAACAAACTTGAAGGGTCAAGAGGAACCCATCAATCTTACTTTTTAATGGGTGAAGAGTAAACCAATCCAAATAATCAAATTATATAATTTTTAGACCACAAACACAACCCTTAAATTCAAATCCCTTGAGCTTCAAACAAGCTTATATAACTTCATAAGACTTGATCAAAATCAATTTAAGAAAGGGGTTCAAATGCAACTAATGCAATGTTTATGCCTTATATAATCTCTAATGCACATACAAGGAATAAAGCAATCCAATTCACAATCAAATATTAATGCAATTCAAATCTTGTTTTCTATAGGCCAAGAGCAACCTATCAACAATTTTTTTAATGGCAAAGGGCAACCTCTAACTCAATCGATAAATACACAAATTCAAATCCCCCAAAATAGAGTAATGAAGCACACCTTTAATGGTGTTTCACTAAAACTCATGCAATAAATCCAATATGAAAATTCCAGAGACAAATAAATAATACGAAAAGTCTCCCTAAACCTTAATATAACAATTAAATTAATCCACCAAAAACGTGATTAATATATCAAATAATCACATTTAACCTATATGAGCATAAGCTTTCCAAAATGTGCAGTCTTTAACCTTCCAGCCTAGAAACAAACATTTTTAACAAACTAAATGGCATGTAATAAATATAACAAACCTACTGCAACCTTAATCAATTAGTTAAGAACCAATCTCAACAATAAAAATAATCTTAGCACATCAAATAGGTGATTTAAATTAAGAGCAAAACTATAATACTCAAACTTGAACAGATTTGAGCAATCTACAAAAGTTAGTCTAAAAAACACAATATAATGGCTTAAAAATCAAAAACAAATATTGGAAACCTCCTAAGATCTTAAATAAACTGAAATCTACAAATTTACACACCCAAAAACCGCTTAAAATAAAAATCTAAGTAACCAAAAGGGCTGCATAAAAATTAGACAGTTTTAAGTTTTTTGTGTTCTTAGAATTTAAACAAACGTTTTGATTGCTTAAAAATTAAAGTAAAATATTTGTTGCATTCTTGAGACTTTAAGAAAAATGTGTATGATGGTTTTGATGCAATAGAAACAAATTTGCAAGTTGAAAATCTAAGAACATCGAAGATGAACCAAAACAGAGATAGTTTTAGTGTTGATGAGAAATTTAACCTAAAAATAACGAAATAATCTTTCTAAAATTCAATAAATCACTTAATCAACCTCCTGTACAGTTAACAAAACTAAGAACAATAATTTCATGTATCTAGAAACAAATTAAAATGATGAAAGATGAGATTAAATTAAGAATAGTGAAAACATTGATAGTTTTGATGAGTAGAAGTTTAAGAGCTTGAAACAAACGAGTTAATAACTTAAAAATTCAAAATAAAGCTCAATGAACTTAGTCTATTTCTAAACAAATTGAAGACAAGAAGTTTGTGGCACTAGAAACAGAATTAAAATAAGAAAATTGAGGTTGAATGAAAATTGTATAGAAAATAAAGATAGCTTTGAATATTTGAATGATTGATCTTATAATTTGTTTTTCAAAGCATTAAGAGAGTGTAAATTCATTTTGAGAGGGTATATATAGTTTCTAGAGGCTTAAGGAGGGTTTAAAAGTGAGAAATAGTTATTAGAATGAAGAATAGAGATAAAAACCTGAAAGAGTAAAGTAGTTGTTGGAGATAGGGAGTAAAACTGCGGCACCTGGGGAGTTAAACAACGCCATTAAAGACTAAGCCACTCGCTGTTTAACTCACTAGGAAACAGGCGTAAAACGGCGGTATGTATGTATAAGGTGCTGTTTTAGCTCCCGCTAGCCTGTTATTTAAGGTCTAGAAAATGGAAAATATGCTCTAAATTAAATCCAAATCTTTCAAAAAATTCCTAACATTAATTAAGACTTTAAACAAGTTTAAAAACATATATCAAGACTTTCTCAGTTAACAAAAACATCTAATTCATTCAAAATACAATAAGTAGCCTTGATTATGAAAACTTTCATGTTTAAAAAACTTTAAAACCTTTTTAAAAAACTCTTAAACCATCAATAAACCAAAATTCATAATACAATTGTATTCAAACAAATTCAAATATAGATAAACAACTTTAAGCAATAATTCATTTAACTTAGACACATCAAAAAGCATACATTAAATCAATTAATCACATTTCTACTTGATGATGCATCATTTATCCTATATGTATACTAATTCAATTCCTAACATGACAAATGATATAATCAAATTCATTTTATCACTAAAACCAGAATTCAAATCATATATGCAAATGATCATGCAAATATGACATGATATGACATGCAAATGTGAGAGTCTTTTCAAGCATTGATAAAGATCAAGAAGACTCACAACTTAAGACCCTTTCCTAAACCCATCTAAACTTGATCTCCATTATCTTGATCTTCAATCTTGATCATCAATATTTATTCTTTAATCCTTGATCATCCAATGCTTGATCTCTTCTATTTTAGATCCACAAAGTTCTTACACTCTAAAAATTAGCCTAACTTATAAATGCATCAAAAACTTAAATATTAGTAATAATAATATTTTTTATCATCAAAACACATGATTGAGACCTTCTTCGTTCAATAATAACAAATTTTATTTTTTATTTAATACTTGTCGTATTCCATCATTTTTACAAAATACATTGTAAGATTCTTTTATTTTCGTTTTCACTTATTACTACAAATAATTTTTAGTCCTCTTACGGACATTAAATAGTAGTTTCTTGCAAGAAAACTATCATGTTTTACTCTAATAGGATGCTCTTTAATTCTATAAATTCCTCCACTTTACTACAAGATATAGAGTTTTATTAAATAATTTTATCATAATTGTTTGAGAAGAAGAAAAATAATTTCATACTATATCAACCTTACCATGAATATAGAATGTTAAATTTAATGAATCCTTTTCTTATCTTCATTACATTTTCAACTTTAAAAAATATATGAAAAATATTAATGAGCTTTATAATAATATATTTGAAAATTAAACTAAAATCTTATTTTATTTTTAAAATTAACCTTATTTTTTAATTTGATTAAATTAAAATGTTTAGTAATTTAAATCTAGATAAATGATAAATAATAACAGAGATAATAATTACACAAGTGATAAAAATTTTAGGATTTTTTTCAATTAAGTGACAAATCTTTAAAAATTTTCAAATGAATGATCAACCTTTTAAAAGTTTTTTCAGTTAAAGTAAAAACGTTAACTCTGTTAAGTTAATGCTGCCGTGACAAACAAACTTACCACGTTAGCATTTACATGACAAAAGTATTACATCATCATCCATGTATACACTCTCCTTAATTTTAAAAATTTTCAATTTAGCGAGCCGCTTTTTAAAACATTTTCAATTCAGTGAATAGCCATATGAAAAATTTTCAATTTAGGGAATGACTTTCTAAAATTCATTCAATTCAAGTTAAAATTATTTTTATAAAAATAACCAATAATTAATATATCATTATTTTATTAGGAAGTATTGTATAACGATTGCTAAGTTTAATTAATAAATATATAACTTATCCCTTCAAAAGATTAAAAATTATTTTATTAAAGTAAAATAATTTTGAATTATAAATAATTTTATCATTATATTGTAAAAATTATATTTTTAATAGAATAATCTTAATTTATTCAAAAATATTTTACAATTGAACATTTTCTATTATAAATAATTATTTAATTACATGAAAATTATTTAATTATATTGTCAAAAAATAATATATAATTTTTACAACATACATACTTTTTGTACTAGATATAATTGTAATTAAATTTATTTTTAACTATGCCAAAATTATGATATATCCATATATATATAATTAAATGCAGAGATTTTTGTTATAATCGAGAAATTTTAAATAATTTTTATATAAATATAATACTTTCACAAATTTTAAATTTAAATATTTTAAATTGTAACATATTTTTAATACTTTTAGAATGTAGAACAATGTTATAATCTTATTGTTGAATTTGAAATTTAAAATTATTTCAAATATACTTAAAATTATATTTCGATAAAATAAATTTAAATATATATAATTCACAATTATTTATAAATAAAAATATAATTTAAATTGAATTATTAAAAAATAATTAAAAATGTTAAATTGTAAAATATTTTTAAAAATATTTTTAAATTTAAAATAGAATTAAATAATTTCAATATAATTAAAAAATTA
>JAOXYD010127662.1:0-11047 GCA_028565735.1 Pinacopodium congolense | reverse complement strand
ACTTCACTAAATCAAGATAAGGTTATAGTCAAATCAAGGTCTTTTCTCTATCTTTCCTAGTTTATGGTTTGGTCCACTTATAAATCTAAGAAGTAGGCTTATAGTGTAAGAAGCTTAACTTTAAAATTCCTATTTTCAGATTAAAACCCTCAATATTAATCAATCAATGATCATGTATTGATCAAAACCAAGTTTTTTACTAATTTTTATAATGAATTAAGTGATTGGTTCTCCACTTAACTATTTTTTAATCTTTATCTTAAGCGATCAATTTAAAATAAGCTTCAAGCACTCAAAGTAGGCAAAGAAGACCTCCCAATCACGCACAAGCATGCATTCAAATCATTTACTAGCCATTCCTCAGCCAACAATTAATTAAAATACTCATTTGAATCAAAGAATAAAGCATATTTATCATATTCATCATGTTCTTGAACATATAAAACAAAAGAGTAGATTTTAGTGTAAAAATAAGTTTAAAATGCACAACATGTTCACATATTTGAATTGCGTGTCTAAGTTGTTATAATCCTAAAAAACAAGATAAAATTTGCAATACCACAATGGAAAATGTAAAGAACACAAGAAAAAAAAACCCTAAACTTGGAGGGAATTTGAAATTTTAATCTTTGTAACATGTTCTCTCTATCTTTTTGCCTTATTTTAGGCTTTAGAAGGTTAGTAAATATGTCATCTATAAGTTAGAGACAAGTTGCACAAGTTTCAGCCAATGGGAGAAGGTGATCCAGTTGGAATAGTCGTGACAAGAAATGGCGCTTAAAAAGGAGTTAAACGACATCGTTATACCTCACCGTTTAGGTTTCCAAATTGATGAAAATAATGGGCCTTTATACTTAAATAGAGATGGATCTAGACCCCCGTTTAACTCTTGTTTTCAGAATTTTTATAGAATTTCACTAGATTTTTCACTTATTAGGCTTCTAACTGTAATATAAATGTTTGGAGAAGCAATCCGCACAATTTAACATCAAATTGGAAGTAATGTACCTTAAATCAGAGCCAAAATCACATAAAAATGCATTAAACTCATAACCTAACATTGATTTGGGCAACTTTTCAAGTTACTCTTGAGGTGAAAGTGGAAATACAACTAGTGAACTTGTCAGAGAAGTTCGCTTCAGGAATCACTCATAAATTGTGAATTGAATGGCCTAAGAACATATTGAAATGCCTCACCACTAAGCCTTATCTTAAATCCATAGTTTCCTTGCTTTTTAAAAGATTGAAATTTTGTTGGTGCCCAGAAACTCAATTGTAAGGGACCCACTCCTTATTTGCAAATGTGCATGTTTTCATGTATCAATGTCGAATGAAGGATATAAGATTTATTATTATTTTTATGAGTAGAGGAGGAACAATATGCAGTTGAACTATAACAAATTTTATTGATTCTTTGTTGGTACTATTTCGTGATTTAAATTAGCATGATGTTTCCCCCTAGTTGCCTTACTTTTGCCTAAAAAAAAAATCGATATTCCACCTGGTTGCTTTAAATAATAATTCTCCTCCTCAGGGAGTAAATTAGACGCAGATACTAGGAACTTAGCTATCTATAAGTAATTGAACTAAGAAGTGTTTGCCTTTCACCTCAACTTGTAAGAATCAAGTGAACTATAACATCTTACTGATGTTTGAATAATTAGACTTTTCCTAAATATATGATATGTTATATAGTAGTATTATCTTATCCTTTTCTTATTTTAACTATATAAATGAAATCAAATATTTTTTCTTTTTTAATCTCTTCTTTATATATTTTAATGGAGGTAAATATTACATATAAAAATGTTTTTTTGGGGAAATTTTGTGTTTTCACATTACCAAAATTTTTGTAAATAACTTATAACAACTAATATTACTTCATTTTAGTTTCCAAAACTAATAAAGCAAAATATCAAATTGTTATTAAAATATTTAACAATTTTTATATTTTTCAAGATTACATTATAATGAAAAACACATTTAACTTCAAAAATATAATTTTAATTATTACTATTATTTTATAATTGTTATATTAGATTTCCTGATAATTTGAATTGGTAAGAATTTATTATACTTTAATAGATATTGATGTTTTATTTTTATTAAAAATAAAAATATTTGTTATTTATAATATTTGATTTTGGATTTCATTTTGCTTTGTTCAAGACTTATGTTTCGGAAATTTTTTGCCCCTTTTTTTCTTTTTATATTTTGCCTTTTTACTTTACTATTTTTTCTTTAATCTTCTTTTACAACACATTATTCTTATGTGTTTCATTTTGTTGTGTTTTGTGGTTTGTCAACTTCTCATTCCCTGACTCAGCCCCCTAACTTTCCTTTAATTAGGGTTATAGTCTCTCCTCACTAACAAGTTTTTGAGTTTGAGTTCCCACTCGAGCACTAAGTCGGATCATCATACCTAAAGTCTTATTGAGTGAAATGAAAGTTTGTCAAGAACATAAATGAGAGCATAAATCCTATATACGAGGGGAATAACTCCAATGAAATGGTGATGCAATACATGGTCTTACAATGAAACCTAATAAATAGATGGCCAATGGGTAGCATGGTGATGCAAGGGTGTCATGCTTTAGTTGCCACAATCTAGGCCTACAAAGATGATCCTCATAGCCTACATTATTGTAACCCTCAAATTATAGATTCAATGCACAAGGTAAGCAAAAACACTATTTATCTTATTCTTTTTATTCTTTCAATTTTAAAGTTGATTAGGTTATCAACTATTTGATTTAGGAAAATTTTAGGTGACTCTCGAGGTGAAAGCAAAAGTGTAGATGGTGAACTTGTCAAAGAAGAACTGATGACTTCAAATATCACACATAAACTATGGATTGAATAGTATAAGCGACTTACCTCATTAACAAGTCTTATCCCGAACTCCTTGTCTCCTTATTTTTCAAAAGATTGAATCTTTGTAAATGACGAATGAAGAATATGAGGTTTTTTTTTTGAAAAGTTAAATAAAATAACTAATAATAGGTAGTTATAGGTAATTACAATAAAAAAAGTTCAAAGCACTATAGATTAAACCTAAGTAAGAAAACGATAGCTATTCCTTCATTTCACTCTTTCCAAAAGAATCCCAACGAACACTTAGTGTTAGAAATTTTTGAAAATGTTTGGAATTGATTTGAGTTATTTTATGTGTTTCTGGTACATATAAGACGATTTAAGAAGCCATATACAACAGTCTGCTAGACCCTCATATTGCCTCTATTTTCAAAGAGGTATACGACGGTTTGAAAGGCGCCGTATTGCTCCTAGAGCCCGCTGTATATATCTTGATAGCGTAACAAGTAGTTGCTTTTATGAGTTTTCAATAGTATTTTGATCCCAAATGGCTGGTTCTTATTTCTATCATCTCTAAATCTTTCATACACTATAAATATCATTCTAAAACTACTTTAAGAAGTTTAGATGCTCTGAAAAATGAATTACAAGATCAAATCTCTCAAATAATAAAGCTGTCAAATATCATTTTAAAACTGTTTTAAGAAGTGAAAAATGAATTTTCTACACTATTTTTTTTTCAAATTTTTTTTTTCTTATTTTAAATCCATTTCTAGTGCAGCAAACTTATTATTTCCTATTTGTTTAGATATAAAAGAAGTTCACTAAGTTTTCTTTTGAATTTTTGAGTGATTAAGTTTTGTGTTTTAAGCTCTCAAAGTTCTACTTACCGTTTTCACTATTGTTACTTCAACCAATATGTTAACTATCTAAATCAATTTCTGGGTGGTTAAGCTTGTTATATTCGCTTTTGTAAGGTCTCCAAAGTGTATTGGATCTTTTACTTTGATTTTTAAGCACTCATAATATTTTTTTTAAGATCAAAGAACGTAGGTTGCTCAAATCTGTCAAGTTTTACGTGTAGCTCCTTTGCTAATTTTGATTTAACTTCTAAATCTATTTTTTGACCTGTAAATTTATTGTTTATAGTTTATTTAAGGTCTTAAGAGGTTGCTAGTATTTTGGTTCTGATTTTGAAGTCATTATATTTTTTTAGATTAATTTTTAGATTATCTTAAAACTGTCCAAGTTTGATAGTTCTTGTTTAGCTTTTAATTTAAATCACCTGTTTGATGTGTTAAGATTATTTTTATTGTTTTGATTTGTTGTTACATGATAGATTAATGTTGTAGTAGGTTGTTTTGTTGATTAATTTCCATTTAATTAGTTAAACACTTTTGTTTATAGATTGAAATATTTAGACTGCAATATTTTGACAAATTGTATGCATCTTACTTTAATCTTATTTTTGTATTCAATAATAATGTTTTTGATTAATAATTTTGATTGTTTATGATATTTGAGGTGTTATGAGGCTTTTTATAATTTTTGGATTCCTTTAGAATTTTCAGAATTAGTTTTATTGCATGAGTTTTACAAAAACACCACTAAAGGTGTAATTTGGTTATATAATTAGGGGAATTGACTTGTGTTGATTATTATTGAGTTGATAGGCTACTCTTTACTTTTAAAAATAGATAGGATAGGTTGCTCTTCACCTAGGATAAAGAATATTTGAATTGAGTTATTCATTAATTGTGAATTGGATTGTTTTATGTTTTATATGTGCATTGACATAGCATAAGGCATAAACATTTCATTGGTTTCATTTTGGCTCCTTTATTGGATTGATTTTGATCAAGGTTTAATAAGCTATATAAGCTTGAATTGAGGCTTTGGTAGCCTAAGTAAAGGGTTGCATTTGTGGGATAAAAAATGTTCAAATTGATTAGAATGTAAAGGGTTACTCTTCACCCATTGGAAAGGAAGATTGATAGATTCATTTTGACCTTAGAACAAGACTGTATATAGGTTCCTCTTGACCTAAGAACAAGATTGTGATAGGTTCCTCTTGACCTTAGAACAAGATTTTGTTGGGATACTCTTCACCTTAAAGTAAGATTGTAAAAGTTTCTTTTGATCTTAGAATTAAGATTGTTATAAAGGTTCCTCTTGGCCTTAGAAACAAGATTATTGTAAGAGTTACTCTTCGCACAATTAAATTAAAATTAGTGTGTTAGTGAATTTCTAATAAGCAGTTGAAGAGAGAACGTAGTCAATCTTTGGGGTAGGCAAACCTATATATTTCTCAATGTTTATCCCTTCTCTTTTGTCCTTATACTTATACTTGTGTTTGCTTTATTATTTATTGAATTTGTTTCGTATTGGCATAAAGTTTGGCATATAATTTAGGTTGAATTTTTATTATAGAATTCATTTAATTGAAATTGACTTAAGGTGTTTAAATTTTTTTAATTTGAAAAGAAGTTTTTAAACACCCAATTCATCCCCTCTTAGGTTCTGTAAGGCTTAAATTGTAGACCCATTTAACTTTAATAGCTTCATGACCCTTAGGAAGAGTTAATAATTTTCAAGTGTTGTCTTTCTCTATTTCCTTAATCTCCTCCTCCATTGCTTATCTCCTTCTTTTGTTTATCATGGCCTCCATAAAATTTAAAGGTTCATTATCTATAAGAAGACAAAATAAATTACCTACATCAACATCAGTGATTTCTTCTATTTATTTATAGATATTATAAATACTCTTCAATTTTTATGCACCATCACTTAAACTTTTTCCATGTATGGAAAACTAAGAAAAATAAGGTGTGTTTGGAGAAGGAGGTGGTGGTTTCTCTTGAACATTTGTTGCGGTTTCTTACTCATCATCTTCAAAATAAGGAAAAAAGTCATAGGTGCTTTTTTCTTGTGTTTCCCCAATCCTATATTGCTTCTTCATCAAATTTAGCATCTCTGCTCACAATAATCCTTCCATTGCTTGGGTTGTATAACCGATAGCCTTTGAAGTTCTGGTCATAGCCAATGAATACATGCTTAACACTATAGCCATTGAGCTTGGAGCTTTCTTATTGTGAAACATGAGCATATGCAATACTTCTAAAAATTCTTAAAAGTGCAACACTGGGCTTCAATCCATTCTAGGCCTACTACGGTGTTTGGTCTTTGAAATTTCTTATAGGAGACTAGTTTGATAAGTGCATAAGAAACAACTTTTTCCCAAAATTATTTAGCTTGCTTTTAAACTTCAACATACTTCGAACCATATTAAGAATTTTCTATTCTTTTGCTTAGGTACTCCATTTTGTTAAGACGATCTTAGGATCATTAAAGGACGAAAAAATTCTATGTAACTCACAAAAATCATGGAACTTGTTGGATGTGAACTTACCTCCTCTATCAGACCTTAAAGGTTTAATTGCATAGCCATTTTCATTTTCCATAAGAGCCTTGAACTTCTTAAATGCTTTAAATGCTTTCGATCTCTGATTGAGAAAATAGACCCAATTTTTTCTAATATAATCTTTAATGACAAGTAAGAGGTAGCTACTTTTACTCATTGATAATTTCTTGATTGGTCCACACACATTGGTATGAATAAGTTGAAGTGGTTCAATTGCTCTTTTCACTGATTCTTTTCGAAAACTCTTCCTTAAATGCTTTACAAGTAAACATTCTTCACATAAATGACGTGTATGGTTAATGGAAGACATTCCTCTTACCATGTATTTATCTCCCAAAGATTTGAGTGCGACAAAATAGTGTCCAAATCTTATATGCCAACATCAACTTTCATCTCTCACATCCACTTTTAAACACTTTACTTCAATTGTCTTGATATTCAACATGAACATTCTATTCTTTGATATAGACACCTTAGAAATCAATTGATCTTGTTACTCTCTAAGTTAAAGACCATAATCTTTTATGTGGCTTTCATATCCTCTTTCAAGAAGTTATCCTAAACTTAAAATATTGCTTTTCAATTTAGGTACATAATAGACCTTAATAATAAGTTTGTGGATTCTATCCCTTGAAAAAATTAGAATAGTACCTTTCCTAAAAGTTTAGATCTTTAAAGAATCTCCAAAAGAAACATTATCTTTCACCTTTTCATGAAGCTCCATAAATTTGCGTTTATCCCCACACATGTGATTACTTGCTGAATTATCCACGAACCATGTACTTTCATCCTTACTTGCATTATCTTTGAGTGCTAGCAATATAGTAGGCTCTTTGACTCCTTGCTTATCATCAACAATATGGAGTTACTCCTTAACATGATTAGGTACAATGTAACAATCCCTAGAATAATGTCTAAATTTATGAGAACAATTATAGCACTCAACATTAGATTTATCATACCTCTTCTTGTTTTTTCTAGGATTGCACCTCCTCTTCCTTTTCCTCTTAATTTTCCTTTGCCCTTGTATGAGTGATTGTTTCTATCATTACTATTGGCATTGTTATAATCTCCTTTACTTCTTCCTCAATGACCTTGATCTCGACCATGAACTTGATCATGTCCTTGACCATACCCTCGTCCTTTTCCTTTTGGACTACTTTCTCCACCATCACCTTTTAACATAACATTTGCTGTAAGTGCTTAATCCAAAGGTTCATCTTGCCTCTACTTGATCTTGTCCTCATGTGTTTGTAAAGACCCCTCTGATTTTTCAAGTGTCAAAGAGTGTAGATCTTTTGGATTCCTCAATGACATAAACTACATAATCAAACTTTGGTGTCAAGGAACAAATTTTTTTTTTCTACTCTAACATCTTAAACCTTATCTCTATATCTCTTTATTTGATTTACAATGGCCTTCACCCACGAATAATAATTTGAGATTGACTCAAAATTTTTCATAAGCAAAGATTGAATTTATATAAACTAAAATTTATAAAACAACCTCTAATTAATTAAAAATTTGAAAAACACCTAAATTTTAAAGGCTTTGTTTAAGGAAAATAAAAATTTTACTTAGAAAGATTGAATTGAGATTTCAAATTGCTTAATTTTACTTCTAATTTTATGGAAAAACTTTTGAAAGAATTCAAAGAATTATGCCACGAATTGAAAACCACCCATTTTTTTGAAAAATAAATAAACTTTAATAAAATAATAAGGATCCACATAAAGGTGCTATTATACAATCCAAGGTGAAAAATCCCAAATTTGAAACCCTAATTTATGTGAAATTTTGAAATTGATTCAATCTAAATGCATTCCTACGAAATTAAATTTCTACAATGCTTAGGAATGTTGAATTAGATCCTAATTAGTCACTAATTGAATGAAAAATTCAAACGAAATGAAATCCCTAAATCTAAGGAGTAATGGTTTTACCTAATGCAATAATGGATGCCTAAATGGGATAATCTGGTTGAAGGAAAATATATAAGATGTGGAGAGGACGTTAAAGATACTTCAATCATCACTAAAGACTCTTTTAAAAGAAAAAATTTCATTAAATGAAGATAGGAAGGTTTTGGAGGAGAAAAATAATAAGCATATAATGCTGGTGGAGGTGATTGGAGAGGAAATGGAGTTATAAAGGATGAGTGCAAACAAAGTATTTAGAGAATAGAGTCAATTTTTTTAGGGGGGTTTGCCAGAGATAGTGATTTTAAGCAAGAGGGGAGTAAGGAGAGAATGAATTGTTTGAGAGAAAATAAGATACTTTAAACACAATCAACTAGTTAACCAACATTTAATATCGGTCACCCATCCACTAGTAAACCGAAAAAATAATTGAATGAACATTAACTAGTTAACCATTGACTGGTCGATCTATGATATACATTTGTCGACTATTGTGCTATAGTTTTGCCAAATTCATTCAAAAAGCACAAAAATAAACTCATAACACTTATTAAGTCCATTTATATTATCAAGTTTCATTCAATTTGATCATTCAAAAAATTAAGTATAAATCAATTCCATATGCAAAAAAATCTTATTAATACAGTAACCATATGCCTCGCCTTTTATATATCACTAATTTTCATTTGATTTCTTACCTCAAAAGGTTAAAAAATATTTATTAATAATTACTCTTTTTAATAATTACTCCTTCTGTGAATTGACCTACAAAACAAGATTTTGTGAATTTTTGATATCACACTAATTTGGGCCTTTGGGAGTTAGTTACGTTCCTACTATTCGAATCTCTTCGTGTAATATTCCAAATTCCGAACTTATCATAACAAAACCTCCCTACATTTCTAAAATATCCACAACGGTATATGTATCCTACATGTATATCCATATGCATATCAACCTTACGTCATTATAACTCCTAGGTGTATGATGTCGTAACCTAGTATAAATATTTTGTCTAAGTTTGTGTGATGCATTCCTAAGTCTTATATCACTATATGACTTCTTTTGATTTAAATCAGACCTAGGATGATAATGAAAAATGTTTTCAGCATCATGTACATGCATATAAGGTGCATGGAACTGTGTTGGACTACTTTGCCTTGTATTATAATTAAAAATCTCATATTGTGATTTAGTAATCTAATAAAAATTTTGTCTATTCTTATTTGTATGGATTTCCTTCCAAGATTTTGGTCTTGATGCATACATGAATGCATGATGTTGTCTCCTAGGTTGGGAATTAGATGATAATGCAATATTTTCACATGATGGCCTAGGTATATGTTCCTCATGTAGATTCTTTCTTTTAAAAAATGTGGTCATACTAGTTAATGGTGCATTTTTATGGATAAATCCTAAACCAAATTTATCATTTGATGCTTTTTTTACACGTAACATGCATTCTAATTTTTCCTTTCCTTTAGTGAATTTAAAGATTGAGTTATTAACACTTTTTAATTCATTTCTCAAAGAAACATTTTCATCTCTCAAGTTTTGCAAACCACTATTATCCTTATTCTTTGATTCCACAATACTATGTAATTAAATTTTCAATTTTCATTCTATAATTTCCATTCATCTAGAATTTTCAATGTTTCTTTGTACTTAGTAGATATCTTTTCCTTTTTCTTAGTCATTGTTTTTGAGAATTTAACTAATTCATCATAGGTTAACTCACTATTAGGGGTCAAATTGATATAGTTTTAATGGTTAATTTGTTGAATTATGACCCTAATCCAGTGCTTACTTGGTAAATTAATGTCTTAATATGTTTAATTTGCAGAATGGAGCTTAATGATGAAGATTGGACCAAAAACTTGAAGGAACTCCCTTCGCTCAGGTCATTAATAGCCCACTGGCAGGGTGCCCTTGAAGGAAGAATATGGGGTCGTTGAAGGGGTTTGCATTCGACCAATAACGACACCCTCTCAAGGTGCCGTTGTAGGTCAGCAGACCACCGTTGTGCATCAGAGTCAATAATATCAGCTCCAAATCTTAATAATTGCAACCTTGGTCTGTTCCTAATTAATTGCATTGTCTGCTAGCACATGTGGGATGCCTAGGTTGTCTGCTAATAATAAGACAAAACAAAAAACACGGATTAACCAAAAGACTTTAGATCTAACTCCTCGTTAGAGAAGCTCTTGCTTCACTCTTCTTTTCTCTTTGATAGTTTAAGCTTCAAACACTTATAATTCGAGTTTCAAATTGTATTTTGAGTTTTTATTTGGTGAAGATTGAAGCTAAGACATGGATATGAGTTTCTAAATCATCATAGGGGGTTTTCTAACTCAGATCATTCCTTTTATTCTCCTGTTTTTTAGATTAATCAAAGTTCATGTTCTTATGTGCATATTCTTGAATGTTCTTTGATTTTCTTGCTAGATCTTATGGATTTAGAAGTTGTATTGATGCTCAAATCAAGTTAAGAAATTCAAGACTTTTCCAAAAGCTTTCTAAACAAGTTTTGTAACTTCTAAACTATTTTATTCAGCTTATATTTGTAGATATATCTAAGTATGTGGTTTAAGATGCGTATCTTGTATGTTTTGATTCAAGTGTGTGGCTAATCGTTTCTGTTGCTATTGATTGATGCTTTGATGCTTTTAAAGAGTTTAAATGCATGTTTAATTGTCTGTATTTTGCTTATTAAAGATCTCAAAGAACCAATTTTAAGTTGGCAACTTAAGATTAGTGTTAAAGATAGTTTAAACATGAAAAATCATCTTAAATTGTTTGAAAAATCAATAAGCAAAATAAATTAATCCTTGTATGACCAAACCTAGATTTTTGTGAAAGTTAGAGTTTTAGAATTAATTTTATAAAACTCACT
>JAOXYD010127651.1:0-11047 GCA_028565735.1 Pinacopodium congolense | reverse complement strand
AATAGAAAAAATGAAAAAATAGAGGTATTTTTTCACATCTTAAAGGGAGTTAAATTATTTCAATGTTTGAATTTCTATTTATTGTTCCAAAAAACTTTTTAAATTACTAGTAGAAAGAGACTTTGATAATAAAAAAAAGCTTTCAGCACTACCTAATATCCTTTTCATTTACAAATATTTTCTCTAGTATGCTTTTTTGATAGAGAATTACGTTTTTTTTACCATCTATTAACAAAAGAGGTTATTTAGTATAGTTAGACGTGAAAGACATCTATAGTTCAAAAAAATGATTTTTACTATTCACTAATTATCTATTGAGTTTTCAAACTCTACTCTATTTAAAAAATAAAAAAAAAGTTATGGAACATACATATTAGTATTCGTTGCTTTAAAGCATCATGTTATAAAGTTCCATATTAAATGTCAAGGATATATAACGAGCCATGAAGATCGTATAAAACGTAGAGCAAGAGTAGCTTAAACAAATGGTTCTTGTACTATCCTTGATCAAAGGTCCAATCCATTAGGGAGATGTCGCTGTGGAAATGCTAGAATTCTAACCTTGTGTCAGGACCTACAGGATAAGGGACAATCCCAAGTAGATAGTTTCTATGGGGCCTTAGGTATATATTTATCAGAACATGAGTGTGAATCAAAGACATATTTGAATGGAACTAATCCTCAACCTAAGATAATCATTTTGAAAACATGCCTAAAAGATTTATAGGATTCTATAAAATACCCTTATACTTGAGCTGTTGCTTGTCCTAAAGTATTAACTTAAACATTCACTAAAAAAAAATCTAGCAAGAGTTGAAAGTTAATAAAATAAAAAGAAATCAATCAACGCCTTTTATTTAGCTCATACATCACAATTATTTCATGAAAAAAAACTTCGTAATCACTCATACAGTCACAAACTTAATAGCCAGTCAACCTTTAACATATAATATCAAACATCTATAAAGTTTCATATAGATCATCATGCAAACTCATTCAAGGAGATCATCACTAATCCAAAGTATAACTCATTCTTTTCAATTTTAAAGTAATTTTTTGTGATGCACATTGTCTTTTGACACAAGAGAAAACTTTTTCCCCTAATTTTTTAACTCAGTTAAATTTTTTTTGTCTCATTTTTAGTGTCATCTAGCCTTTTGACATGAAGGTGAATATTTTTTCATAAATACCTCTAGTTACTCAACTATCTGACAATTGCAAATGGCTACTAACTCTACCTATACAATTCAACCTTTTTATCTTTATAAAACTAGTAGATTGAGTGTTTTCTCACTTTACTTAAAACAATTATACCTTTTATTCACTAAAAGTAAATCCTATTCCAAATTCACATAATAGTCCATATGCAACCACATTAGAAATTGGACATTGAAAACAAAATGTGCCTAAAATTACAAGCAAATATTATAAAACAAAAGAAGGAAAGAAAAATTTTGGGTTAAAATCAATTCAAAATTATTCAATTCTTAACTCATCGCAAATATTAATGAAATCAAAATACTACAATTAACAATCAACTCTCACTTTCAATAATTCAAGATGGGATACTCAAGTCATTCCCCTTGGACTCTGAAAAAACTAAGTGAAGTAATAAATGATAGAGCATGCCATGTTCAACCACCCCTTACACACACACACTTGAACCAAATTTTCCTCAATTTAAAGGATCAAAACAATAAAGTACATGAAAAATAAGAGAGGGAAGAGAATGACAATCCCCAAATAATGAAGTCCACATTATAGGCATGAATTAAATAACTTGGGCTCCATTCCATACTATTGGAGGCTTCAAGAAGTTAATGATCAAAGCTTGGTTTTGTTACCTAAATATCAATACTAAAGAACAAGGTTTCCAAAGGGGTTAAATCAAGATAAAATATAAAAAAAAGGACATAAAGAGAAATCCTACATGATGTAATTTTTTTTTATATATAAAAACATGTTGAAATGTAAATAAAAGTTCAATCTAGTGAAAATAAATGAAATAAAATATAATCAAGTTTGGTTGTAAAGTGAAGTCCATGTGCATAACTATCAAGAATCAATTGTGAAAGGTAACGGTGGGTGATGGAATTATAGAGACTCCCTTCGCTTTGCTTCTACTCCTACACTCAATCTATATAGCCATAATATCAATTCATACACACTAAAATGATCTTTGAATAAGCAATTATAGAAAAACTATTAAGTTAAGTAATGTGTCCTAATATGTTCAAGGCTATGGCTTATGAAAAATTCAAATTTATCAATCCTCTTGCAAATCATATAAGAACATCACACTAAATTCATCAATTGAACATAATGGAAAAGATAATGAGGTGTGCAAGAATTAAAATTAGCATATAAACCCTTTTTACACATCTATTCTACTAACAATCCCAAATAAAAATATAACACCTGCTATTTATAATCAATCCAAGCTTATTGTGTAGCAACCATTATTTCCATAAACACTCTAAACCTCAAGCATTATTATAATGATCTCCATAAAGTGTTTAAAATCAATAAGTGGTTCTCATTGATAAGTGGTAATAAACTCGTGTAGTCAAATCAAAAACACTCTCAAATCTGTTCTCAAATCAACTTAATAACAATTAGGTTACTTTAGCAACTAAGATTGAAAATAAATCCTAAAAGGAAAATTATGAAGCAAACAATCATACGCAAATGAAAACAAATAAAACATGCTAGAATGCAGTCCTACATGCAACAAGTTCTAATAATCAAAATAAAAATCAATAAAAAGAGATAGGATATAAGTTGGGATCCCTCCAAACAAATGTTTCTTTAAGGTCTTTGAGTTAGACCTTAATGCTAGAGAATCTAGATTCTCTTTTTGGGTCCATCATTCCAAACTAGCTCTTCTTTTCTATATTAGTGTGCCAGCTCCTTATAGTTCACCATGCATACTATTAGATGTTATCTTTCACCATTTATGAGTTTCATGTTATTCCATGCCATAAAATTCTGATGTACACCTGTATTTGATGCTCAAAAACTATAACACCCATAAAGTCAATATCCTTGGGAGCTTCATTCTTTTCCTTGTCATTCTTAGCTAGAACATATTTCTTACTATCTCTTCTAGATTTAATTTTCAGCTCCTCATTACCTTCAATGGGATGCACACATTCTTGCTCCCATGGTTCCTCTGAGATTTTGATAATTGTTCAATATGATCACATTCGATAAGTGACTTAAATAATTGTCCCTTCTAAGTTCCAAGTCACGATGAATAGTTTCCAAACTCTCTTAACTGACCCTACTGCTAGAAATAAGTTTGTATGAAGTTATATAGAATGTTTGTCTTGACACCTTTTCAATATTTAATCAAACTTGGTTAACTTGACTATTAGAAATAAATTCATCTAGGACCCTGCACAATGTCAACCTTAGTTCCTCTTCAAATGGTTGTTGACCACAAACTTAGGCGCTAATCGTGCTATTATCTATGAAATTACTCAAAACCCCATATAGTACCATCCTCAACTCCTTTTCAACTTCTGATCCTTCGTTTATTGGCATTACCACTAGATATGAATGTTCTTAAAGTTGCATGAATTGCCCATCTTACTTCCTCTATGGATTGTTGGTGATAATAATTAATGAAGGATGGCTTAAAGTAATTTCCATCAGGCTAGGGGTGGTGTGGGTTTTCTTTCCATCCATGGTAGTAGGTACCATATTGTTGGTTTTTGTGGCACATCTAGATATCTCTCCTTTTTTAGTTTGACACTCATTCATCTTTATACCATTGAAGGCCTTATTAGTGGTAATCTGACCATGTCATGGTGTTAACTAACTGCATTTCAAAACTCCCCACATAAGATCAAAAAAATCAAATCTATATAATTAAACATAAAAAGAAAAATAAAAAAATGGATAATCTAAAAAAAAATAGAAAACACTAATAAGGACGCAGTCCCATTAATAACGCCAAAAACTTGATGGTGCATGAGTCTAAGAAATAATAACTAAGAAACATGCTAAACTAAATAACATCATATGAACAGAAAGTGTACCTATCATTGGGTAATATAGCTATGGTTAATCCAGATGTCAATCCATAAGGACTACTATTATCAATGAAATTCTATCTAAATTATCTAGCCTATCAAATTGGTGAAGTGATTGAATTATTTGAGAAGAAAAACGACTAAACAATTAAATTTAATGACTAAGACAACTTGTAAGAATTAACACTCCATAATGACGTTAGGATTCAACTAATTAATCTCTCTAGAATTATTTCACATTCATTATTTATTTTGTATAACTTGAATTCCAATTTTATTAAACCACATGTTCCCATAGGTAAATTACATTCTCTCTTGAGTTATGCAATCCTGCTTAATTTAATAAACAAGGTGAAAGTTTTTTCTACCCCAATCTATTGATTGAATTTATTAAAATTTTCTATGGAATCTTTTGTTTTTGCTAAACTCATACCTAGCCTTAATATCTTTGTAAGCCTATCTCTGGGTATTCATGCATGCAACTTTGTTCATGGAGTAATTTAATATGTAGAATTGACTTCTCATTATAATAATTCACAAATAAAAATTTTGAAATCAAAGTTTATGTTCGTATAACAATTGACTTCAAATTCATTAATATACATAAATAAATCCAATTCAAAATATGGAACTCAAAAATAATAATGAATACTAAATTCTATAGTTCATAAAAATCTAAATCCTATAAGAAAATTAGTTCTTATATATTGTATCAATAAAAAAACATTTAAGAGAATGAAATAGATAAATCTTATGATTAATTTGTCTTAAATTCTTAAATCCATGATATTTGATGTATGATATCCTGCCCTTTATCTTTAGATTGATGTTTTTGAATCCTTTCATCTACTTCATAATCACATGAAAACCATTGAGGATGGCTTAGGACTTGTCTCCTATGGACCCTATGGTAATTTTTGTTCATTGGCCACGGCTTGAACCATACTCGTGGCCTTTTGCTAGATTTTCCAACTTTCGCTACTTTTCAGTATTTTTGCCATAACTCCTTCTCTGGTTGTCCTTTGGCCATGAAATTTAGTGTGAAGTTTCCTTACTTGGTATTCTTCCATCCTAAATCAACTCCAAATCTTTTCAAAACCCAAAGGTTAATGAAAATTCTTACCAAAGTTCTCTGTACTAGAGCTAGTTCTTTTTTAAGCTACTTTCGCTCTTCTTTTTATACCTTCTTCATGATTTGTCATATGAACTTGATATTTAATGTGGAATTTCATAAAATGATGGTATAATCTCAATTTAATTTCAAATCTCTTCTAAATCTAAAAGTAAATTAAATTTCTCACTAATTCTTACAAAACATAAAAAATCAACTAAAGCAAACTAAGCAACATCTTATGCAATAATAAGGTAAATATGCAACTAAATCACGCAGAATTCACCCTCAAACCTAAGGTAATCATTCTCAAAACGTGCCTAAAAGATGTATAATTAGGGCATTATCAATAGGATTTGAATTTAAATAAAATAAATAGAGGCTTGTTTGAAAACTCACCTAACCATTTTATATGAGAACAAATTCCTTATTATGAATACCCCTAGTTGCTTAAATCATCTCAAATGGTGACTAGTACTACTTTTTAACTTTAATATTTTTATTAGTAAAAAGTTAGCATAGAGAAATTATTATTATTTCAAATTATTTTTTAAAATTTTTTTGGATGATAATAATACTCAAGAGAAGCCATAATTCTTTGTTTATACGCATTTTATAAAAAAAAATCATAATGGTCTTTAAGTTTTTATTCTCCGAATTCACAAAATAAATTAAAATTACTTGTTAAACCAATACTCATATCTAGTCACATAAACATTCTAAATCACCAAAAATTTAAATTACTAATGAATTATCTCTAATTATATGATTTAAAGGTAAAACAAAAAAATTACTCTTTGTAAAGAGAACCATGATAAAATCTATGACTTTGAGTCATTATATCATATTCCTAAACCCTTCCCCTACACTTAAAATAAACATTGTCATCAATGTTTAAAATACTTAAGATAGTAATAAACATGAAAAGTGGGAAAGAAAAAAAAAGGACTTGGAATTCTTTGATTTTAAGTCATATGGTCAAGTTAGAAGGTGAGTTAATTCCATTGATTTGGTTGTGAATTGTGAAATTGACAAAAAAATAAAGCTTTGGACAAAAATTAATTCAAAATTTTCTCATACTATTAATAATAAAAATATATGTAAAGGTGATGGAGGCCCAGGGTAGTAGGGTGGGAAGTAAAGGTGGTGGAGTCGAATTTGCCCCCTTGCATGATGGTTGTTGTGTAGATTTGTTAGGTGGCCTCGATTATCCCTTACTCCTCACCATAGCATAATACTTGAAGGAAAAATAAATTGAATCATATGTAACATTAATCAAGATCACACGTGTATATAAGTGGAGAGTATAATTTAATAAAGGATAGGATGAAAGAGTGAACCTTATATTTTCAATTATTATGCACATGATAGTTTTAATATTGTTCTCCAATGCTAAAATTCCAATTTCCTATATCCTAGGAATGAATCTAGAGCCCAAACAAATTAAATAATTTTTTTGAGAATTTTAGGTAGATTACTCTAAGAATCCTCGATCATATAAAACATATAAAATCCCCAATTAACCTAGGTCAATTTTGTTAATACCCTAAGATCACGCATAATGGATGTATAATTATAAACTATTAATGAGACAAAAAGTTTAATATTAAACAATCCATGAGGCATTAAATTAATAAAAATAGGAATGTTATAGAAAATAATTGGATAATGCTTTAAACTTCTTTAAAAAGAGGTCAAATATGCACTAGATTGCCCTATAAAGGTTAAAATGGTCTAAGGGGTGAAATATTTGAGAAAGTGAAATTTGAAATTTTTGAGAAAGTGGAAACGAAATATGGGTAAGGAACATGGGCTATGTAAGCATTTATCAAGATGTCAACATAGTGTCTCTAGTATATTCTGTAGGTGCCATGTTATTATGGATCATGAGCACTTATTGTAAAGCACAAGGCTTTGTTTAGTGAATTAAAGTTGAGAGAGGAAATAGAAAAGATAGGATACAAAAATGGGTTAGACATAACGGTGTCTTAGTATAGCTCGCCCCTGCCTTAAATACACAACTTATACCACAATCATCATAAAACCATCATTAACACAACCTAAACCAAATCTTAACCACAATTAAAATAAATCCATTCATAAACCGAATATAAAATCATCATACAACTTATTTAAGTCATACAATACTATACACAACTAATCAATATATACTTTCATATCTTCACAACCATGATAATTATTCAAGATTCCTGTTTGAACATAGATATCCACAGCAAATTCAAATATAGATTTCATTAATATCCAAGCAGTAATCATCAATCTCAAAACCTGTTTGTACAAGGCATAAATATATATACATATATATCCGTCTCAAAACACCATATCCACCTATAAGAAGGTCAATTTATATACATGCATCACAATCCAAAACAAAACTCTCAAAAGTGATCACAATAAATCTAAAGTCAACTCATTGAATAAAATATCATCCTGCTGGCCCTATCTAATGCCTCAAAACTCAATCTCAGGTCCTGGCGTTATTGGCAAGCTCTCAATCCCCTAAAAATATAATGGTAAGAGATAAGCTGCCTACTCAGTATGGGTTACCTGAGTGTACCCTTAAATCTCAACAACTCAATAAATTCAATATAGAACATAAAGACATAATAGTAAAGAAAAATACAAGTCATATTCACAATGAAAAATTTAATATCCAACCATCTCAACATACTCTGTAAATAAAGCAACAACCAACAATATTGTCATGATATTTTTCTTACTATTAAATCAAATTATGCTATATTTTTAATTATTGACTTATTCGGGTCCTGCTTAATCTAGTAGGCCTATATCCAATGATTTGCCGGCTCAACTCATCATCACAAACTCAATCATCTCCATGTGGATATGAAAAATATAATATAGATGTCAGCACAGGCCACCCCTCACTACATCTCCTCCGATTTGGTACCCCGGTACCACTCTGGTACCTAGCAATTAGCATAGGGTATCCTCAGGACTCAGGGTGCCCGGGTGCTTGCTCCACGGACAGGTACCTAGCTACATCTCATCTATATCGCAATAGCTCATCATTATCAAGACCATTGAATATAACCTGTCCTAGGTAAGCCACTAATTCATCACTATTCAAATCTCAATCCATTATAGTTGAATATATCATATTCAAATCTCAAGTTGTTTTTCCCAAAGAAATCCCATAACTCAGATATATTTAAAATCGCATACCATCTGTACTAATCATAATACTTAAGAAAATGCATAATTATGAAATTCACATTCAATTGAACAATTTACACATATTAGAAATGAAAAATTAATAATAGAAAATAATCACTTAATTATCTATTAATTAATTATTTCATCATTTCTCAAAAACTTGCATATATCAAAATATTTATTATAAATAATAAATCCCATAAATATTTAAAACACGTAATTTCAAGAAATAAGGGTACAATCCAAGTTAACCTTACTTACTTTTCTGAAATAATTATTTCATTGAGTCTAAATTACTCTACAACTCAACTTTAGAACCTAAACACTTATAAAAATCCTATTAGATAAATTTTAGGAACAAATTCACCTAATTTATACTTCATAAACCAAAATATCCCTTTTTATGCAAAATTCCTTTTCTTTACCTCCATAATTACTAAAATCCATTAATATTTATTAAAATTTTCAATTCCCTTTAATATCCTTTATAATATCAAAATTATCTAACTTTCTTCTTCTTCTTTTTCAAACATTACCCTTTTTTTCTTAAAACACCCTTCTTTACTCATTGTTTCCCTTCTTTTTCCTAAATTACCCTTAGTCTTTTTCCAAAATTTCTATCACTCCCTTTCCTATCTTATCCTTTAACTTACTCAAAATTACAAAATAACCTAATAATAAAATTACCAAACTAATACCAATATTTTCTAAATATTACAAAAAAAATTCATCATCTTCAACCTTTCTTCTTCCCTCTCTAACGTTTCTCTCTTCTCTTTTTTTTTCCAGAATTTCTTTTGTGTTGATTTCCTTCTCCTTTCTCTCTCTTTCACTCACTAACTCATTTTTCCATTACGTATTTTTCTTTTTCATCAATGATTTCAATACTTTAACATTTTTTTAAAAATTTCCACTCAAATTCAACCATTAATTGATCTGGTTTCAATCAAGAATTAAGCTTATCATCATTGAACATAAAACTTGCAAAGGCAGACATTTAAGTCACCTATCTAATGAATTCTTACTTTTTAGAAAATTATAGTTAACCTCTTTCTTTAATTCCTCCTTAACCCATTGCAAAACCACCAAAAAATGAAAAGAACCTAAATAAATCACATGCAAGAGCAAAGGAATAGGTAAAGAAGCTTAACTCACCTGGCAAACTTCAATAAAAAGAAGAACATGATCGAAGAATGAATGGAGAGGAAGAAACTGATTTGTTTTGTTCTAGTTTTACTTAAATTTAAAATATAGGCCGGGTTTGGTTAAGCAAAATTTGGGCTAACCTGGTCCAAAATTTTCATGAGCTTTACACTTAGTCTGGTGTTCAAAAAACACACATTTAGTCTTCTTTTTCCTTATACGGCTACAACCTAGCATTGTCTATAAATAACTAAGGGTGTTTTGAGAACGTGGGATCAATAAATTACCTTGTAGGAGTCATGCTGAAAGATGGTACATTCTAGCTTCTATTTTATTATAGAAGGGACATGGTAGCGTGTGCCTGTACACGGTGCTTATACAGTATCATGTAGATCCCATGTTGAAAATGAGTATTTTCTATCTTCTACTGATGTGGTCATAAGGACCAACATTGTGATGTGGTTCTAATTATGTTGGCTTAAAATCCTGTAAAGAAATAAATACACTAACTTTAACCATTTAATATAGGATTAATTACAATTAGCAAAATAAGAGTAAAAAATGACATGGAATATGAGAGAATAAATAACTAATATTCTAAATAAAAAACAAGATCTAAAAACATCATAAGTGTTGTAAGTTTAGATGCAGAACTTTCAATCTTATTTGATATTCAAACAAGACAACTTCATTTTACCTACTTAGGTGTACCAATCACTTCTAGCAGACCTACCTACAGGAATTGTTCTTGCCTTTCAGAGAACATTAATGGCACACTTCACAACAGGTGCAATAGGAATTTAACTTATGTTGGGAGGATGAAACTCATCATTTATATGCTATCTTCTTTGTCAAATCATTGCACCCTTCACTTAGTTATACATAAAGGAATTTTCAAGTCAATCTTCAAGCTTTTAAGGAAATTCCTAGGGTCAGGGGAGGGCTTAACGAAAGGGTTTGCCTAAGTCAAGTGGCTAGAGATTTGTAAAATGAAAGATAAAGGGAGACTAGGCATCCTATCTACTTTGATCTCTAATAAAGTGGCTATTTCAAAGCGTATTTAGAGACATTTTAATGACAAAGAATCTACTTGGCTCAACTGGTTGCACTTATACTACCTTAGTGACAAAAGATTATAGGAATTGCCTCTTAAAACTGAATATTCTTAGGTATGGATCTAGAAACTAAAGCTGAGAGTTCACATCCACCCTGAGATCAAACATTTGATTGGTGATGGGAGGACTACAGACTTATGGTATCATAATTGGATAAACATTGGCCATCTCCATCTTACTCCTTACGTTTATATCCTCAAACATATGCTACCTTCTAGACCTAAACTTAGTTTCTTAATCAGGGAGGATAGATGGGAGCTAAAATTTATAGGATCAAGCCCCCTCTCCCTCTATATTCCCTTATATGCTCCGACACCAAGTCAAGTAAATAGAGTTGTTTGGTAGAGTTCTACTTCTGATATTTTCAACAATAAAAGTTGTTGTTCCCGCTTTTAAATAACCTGTGCTAGGGTCCTATAAAAGGTCTTGGTATTTTTTTTAAC
>JAOXYD010127640.1:0-11047 GCA_028565735.1 Pinacopodium congolense | reverse complement strand
ATATAATTTCTTTACAATAATTATAATTTCTTTTACATTAATTAATATAATTTATTTTATAATAATTATAATTTCTTTTACAATATTTTTATAATTATAAAATATTTCATTTTTTTAAATAATGCATCTTTCTATCAAACAAAATTTTACACAAAGTTACATTTATTTTTTAATATAAAGTTAAACTTTGTTTAATTTTTTCAAATATATTTTTTAATTAAGTGATCATCAGTTTATAACTGCGAATAAATTGGCGGTTTAACTGCCGGTTTATAGTTTTTAAATTAGTTTGATTGTAACCGAAACTATTAGTAATGGTTTTGTTTACGATTTAGAACCGTTGACCACAGTTACGGTTTCTAAACTATAACCACTAGTTATTAAACTGCCGGTTAGCCGATTAAAAACCTAACCGTGACGAGGGCTATATTACTATAAACCTCTAAATCCAGTACCTGGAGAGTAGTTTTGGCCAGTTTATACATCCTCCTACATATAAGAAGAGAATAGGAACACCTATTTTAACAAGAATTGGGGACTTCATCACTTTTAGTAAATGTAAAAAGGTTGGGCATAATTCAAGAACATAAAAAGTGACTATATCACAAATAGATAGCATAAATACGTCACAAATAGACAACGTGCCTACATCACGGACAATTAGTATCACTCTATCATAGATGGTAAGTATCATTCTTTAAAATTTAGTAAACTTGTCTTGTTAAAAGTACTAAATATTTTTTTATACCTTGCAGGAGCAATTCTCATCTTAAGAAGTCATTAATGTTATGAGTGTTAAAGGAAAGTAGCTTATTAATGTAAGCACGATTCAAAGGAAGAAGAATGTAAGAAAAACTATGTCTAGTACTTTTGTGTCTAGTGGCAAACCACCCACTTGGTGTTATAAGTTTGTGTATTTTGTATTTAAATATTGAAGGTCATCATGGAAAACAATTTGAAAATGTATCATTCCATCATTTTTAGAATAATTATATGTGGCAAACTATTAAATTTTCTTTCTTGTGTTTCTATATTTAACTTGATTATAATGATTATGAGTTAATTAATACAACAATAATATTTGTATCCTAATAAAATCAACTTTAAAATTATAAAAAAATAAAGTAATTTATTATTTAATAAAATGTATATTACAACACTTACATCTGTATACATTGCAACATAAATATCGATGTTGTTACTTTATCATTATAGAAATATTTTCCATATAAATTAAGCTCGTAACATGACTACATGTTGTCATTTCTTGCCCTTTTCTTCTCTACAGCCCTGAAATGCTAATTTCAGCTTGTGTGTTCATCACAATTACTCCACATTTACTTCAGCTTTATCTTTATCTGCATCTTTTATGTCATTTGTTCTTGATACCTATCAAAACTATTGCAATTGTCTCCATCTTAGTTATTCTTTCTCTGCATCTTTTATGCTCCATCAATACCTTTTTTCCATATGCATCATCACATTATGGGGCTTTGGATCCTACAGTTACGAACATAGAAGTGCTACTAAAGACATTGACTCTACTAAATATGGCACTAACATTTATTCAATCTAAGCAACACGGATGAGGGCGTTTCACTTACATGCCTAAAATAAGCCTCAAGGAGAATTCATTGTTTTCCATTAACAATAGCTAATGCTATAACATCAAACACACCTTTAATCTATAGATTATTGCAAATTTATCAAATTATTACAAAGGATCCAAGCTTCAAAATTTTGTACAAACACATCAATGCAACTGAGTAATTATAAGAAGGGTAAAAGGCTTGGTACTAACCTAGCTAAGCAAATTTTCATCAGTGCGAAGCCTCAGGTCATCCTTCATGTTACCATTTTTTAGTTAAAAGACTTACCTACAAAATGATATGACCAAATCAATTGCTCCAAAATCTCATACTGTGTGCATCAGGAGTCAAAGCAATTCATAAGGGAGTGAGTGCTATATGAATATGGCACGTAAAAAATGTTCCTTTAAGCCACATTTTAGGTGACAAAATTAATAACGTACAAATCCATCTTCATAGATATCAATAAGCTAATAATTAGTATGGTTAACATGGGGAACCTGGAAAAAAGAAGTGAATAAATAATGAAAAAGAGAGGACAAGCATTGGAAAATACAGTATACCAATACCTGCAATTACTTCGTCTTCATTTCTACATGTCTCATAAGATTTGCTAATCGAACTTACTCAGCTTCTTATCATGAACTCGCTTCAAGGTCCTGATGAAATCTACTTTTTTCCTTATTAATTTATGACTTGGAAAACGTTAATGAAATTTGAATCTAGAAGACATCCCATAAAAGGAATTGAATAACCTAGAAGCATTTAGCAAGAAGTCATCTCCAGCTTCAAAGCATTTTATAATACCTAAAATTTAAATGTTCAAAACCAATCCAGTAGTAGTAAGCTTCATTCTACTTAAGTAAGGCTATAAATTGAATAAGAATAGCCTCATAAATAACAACCAACCCATGGACACAAAAATAGAAATAATGTCTAACAAAGTATAGAAAAAAAACTAAAAAAGATAAGAGGGCAATAAGCACTTACACGCTCAATTTCATAGCCAAACCAAGATATATGTGTATAGTCTTTCCAATTCAAATATCCATTAACAAGACTAACCTAAAAAATCAAATATAAGCATAAATAAATATGTATAGATACCTATAATTAGTCATAAAGCAATAAGAGAGGGAGAGATGATGGGGCCGACAACGAAGACGATGGGGACGAACCAAAAAAAGAACAATGTCACACATTAAAGAGGGAGAGATGGCAAAGAATGGACGTCCTAAGTGGAGAGGGAGAGAACCAACAACGAACTAGGAGAGAACCAGCAAAAGAGGAAGGAGGGAATTAATTTGTTTACTAAAAATGACGTCGTTTTTCTATGAAACGACGTTGTTTTGTTCAATGTACAGAGCAGTGTCATTTAGTCCCTAGGGGGAGGTAGGGCTGACTTAATTTGTTTACTAAAAACAACGTCATTTTGCTTAGGGACTAAACAACGCTGCTTTATATATTGAACGAAACGATGTCATTTTATAAGAGGATGCCATAACAGTTGAGGTCCACACCTTATGTCAATTCACGTTAGTTGATCCCATACGCTGTTAGTCCACGTCCATAAGAGTTAACAGAGGACTGGTTAGTGAAAAAAAAAGAAACTTAAGGGACTAAAATGATAGTTTTTGAAACCACATGGACTACCCATGATTTTAACACTAAAAAATTTAACCCTTTATTTACTAGGATGACCTAAAACATGAACATATAGGTTTTTAACAACTCAAACTATTCAATTTTTAGTATCCTTACGTGACTTTTCATTTTAATAGGAAAAGAACAAAAGAAGGGAAGGTTCCCTAGAGTTTTAAGAGTAAAAAAAGTGATGTAAGCTTGGGATATGTTAAGGATGCGTGGGATAGGGCTACTTTTACTACCAGTTAGACTCAAGATGTAAGAAAAGAGAAGCCCATAAGATCAATCTTAGAGCAAAGAAGAAGGTCCATTTATAGATTAAGAAAAATTATCCTATAAAATAATTTGTGTGAATTTTTGTATTTATATAAAATGCTTTTAAATAATATTTTTTAGAATGCATACTAGACACTATTCATTTATGCCTCTATTTAAGAGGACCACAATCTAAATAATAGTGTTGAAATTAATTGGTCATTGGGCTTTGTTTAAAAGAATCATAATTTAGATCATAAATTCAACTTTAAAAAGATTCAACTTTGTTTTATTGTTTATTATATTTCTATATGGCCCATTAAGGGCTTGAGTGGAGAGGAGGATGACTCAATTCAATTTGGTTAAATAAATTCCATTACTAAAAAAATAACCATAATTTTTCATTACTAGAAATTTAGTTTGGATTGGTAGGCCAATTAGAAATGTTTTCATATTAGTAATGTTAATTAATTATTAGTTCAACCCCTATAAAACCCATTAAGAATATCTTTCTCTTATTTATGTTAATCCTCTTTTAGTTTGGGGCACTTGAGAGGTTAGAGTGCCTTTCTTTTGTTTCCATAAATCCTATTAAGTTCGTAGTTGTAGGTACTTTATCTCTTAGCCTTTAGAACGCTCCTTTTTCTCAACAAATACTTTAATTTATGCTCTTTGCTAACTTGTTTCAATCATTAAAGAATTGTCATCATTTAGTTTTAAAATTGTTTATCTTTTTCATAATTATTACGACATTTAAAAATAAAAAATCACACATTTTCTTCAAGTCATGATCATTTATTTTAATTAGTGAGTTTTGTTCTTTAAGTGTTAAGTTATTTTCATTTCTCTCATTTACCATCTTATTCTAAATTTTTAATCTGTTTCTAATCAAAAGTTTGTTTTACTTTAAAATTATTAATTTTTATTTCTATTAAGGTCCAAGATCAAATTTAATTCCTAATTCCAATAATTAAAGCATAACTTTCTTTCTTTCACAAATTTAAACCAACATTGATAGCAAGTGCACAAACTATAATTAATATAGGAAAATATTTATGATCAAAGTTATTGTCCTAAGGAAATCACCAAATTACAAGTACTAAGTCAAATTAGGTCACAATTATCTTGAGAATCCTAATCGAACGGAATTAACAACTAAAATATACTAAATGAATTAAAATGACAAGTTATATAGAATAATTTAGTTTAATTAAAAAGGATTTTCATATAAATTAATTGGTTAGGGAATTGGTTCTTATGATCTAGATATTAAGTATGTATTAAAAGGTTTGTCATAGGGTCACTTCACTAAATCAAAGTAATGTTATAGTTAAGATAAAACTTTTTTTTCTAATTACTTAAGTTAAAGTTTGGTTATGCTTCAATCTTTAGTATTAGGGTTAAAGTTTAAAAAGTTTAATCTAAAAAATTCCAATTTTCAGATTATAACCCTCACGATAAATCAAAATTGGTTATTCAATGACTTAACTAAGGCAGTTTAAGGAATTTTCCAACAAATTAGGTAAATTTATCAAATCCTAACTTGTTTCTTAACCTTACTCTAAATTTTTAGTTTAGAATAAGCATTGATCTCAATATTTAAGCAATGAACAACCCTTAATCATGCATGGAATCACGTTTAGCACTTATCTAGATCATTTTAGAACCATTCACCTAACTAAAAATATATTCAGCCACTCATTTGAAGCAAGACACAAATCATTCTCATCATATTTATCATATTCTTGAACAAATGATTAGAAAAGATAGATTTTAATGCAGAAGAAGGGTTAGAATGCACCATAAACAGGCTACAAAGACATTTATGAGCTTGAATCACATGTATGATTTTCAACTTAAACACAAACATAGATTTACAAAATAAGGTTAAAATGATGAAGAACAAGAGAAAATATCCCTAGAACTAGAGCAATATGATGTTTTTTCTCCAAATCTGTGTTTCTCTGGTGTTCTCCCTATATTTTTGGCTTAAAAAACCCCTTTTATAAGTTAAGAGCAAGTGGGAGCCAAGTTATATAAGTTGCAACCAATCAACTGCGGGATCTAAGTAAAAAGGGCTTTACTAATACTAAAATAGAACTTGACATAGAGTAAAATGGCACTGTATTACTACCCACATTTAAGTCCCAAAATAGAGTAAAATGCAGGTGTTGAAGAGTAAAGCATGGGGCTCCTTACTATCGTTGTTTTGCTTTTGATTTTGCTATATTCTTTATGCTTTACTTGATTTTCACTTCAATTGGGTGATAATATGTAAATTAAATATTTCAAGACATAAATTAAATAATTAAGCACCAAATTAGGAGTTATTTAACATCAAAACACCATGAGATATCATATAAAATGAACTCCTATCAATTCCCCCACCCTCAAACATTTTCCTATGCCTAAGCAAATCAATTCATTATCAATTTCAAAACAATATATAACCTTAAGAAAACTAATTTCAATCTATTAAACAATGTCATTGAAAATATTTTCTTAATCATTCAATCAATATAAAAAACAAAGAGGTTATAAAATTGATTAATCTAATCAAGTTACAAAAGAAATCAAACCACTCAATGCTTCTTTTAATTCATCTTAATTTCAAAATTCAATTCCAAATGTAAAATGAATTCAAAACAAGAAAAAGGTATCATCATTTTAAGCAAGTTTCACAACCTTAGTCAATTAAACACTAAACTTTAAATAATTGTGTGAGCTTGGTTTAGTTAAAAGGTCATATAATCTTTTTACATAAAGATGAAAATTTTGTTTTGAAAATCCATGTTTAATAGATTAAATCACATCCCATCAAGTGGCTACTAACACCACTCTTTACTTTTGACCAATTGGGTCGAAGCTAGCAGAATGAATTAAAACATTGCTCATTTTTAATAAGTTTTAAGCACAATTTGATTTTTCTTTTCTTTTATTTCTTTTTCTTCTCTTTCTTTGTCACTTTAATTCAATTTTAAACAAGGATGATAAAAATGTATAAAAGATGTAACCATTTTCTCAGAAATATTCATTTTAGAAATGGAATCTCATAATAATCATAAGGAATTATTCATCTAAAATAGGAAGTGAATTAAAATCAATTGACAATCAATTATCAAAATCAAAAGTATAACATCTTAATTTGTCAAAAGAATCAAAATCATAATATAAAAGGTTCAATGGCATGCATGAAGTCAAAATAATTTTCCAAAAATGATGGATTACTTTGATAAAGATGATAACTTAATGTACAAATAGAGAAGCAAAGCAAGTGCAAATCAACTATAATGTTATCCGTCCTCCACACTTAATGTTTAACATTGGTCCCCAATGTTCAAAGAACATTCATAAGTGTGTTTTCATACTATGTTTTTAGGTTGTTTTAAGTATTATTTGTGTGTTTTCAACTTAGTTAGTATGAACTTTTGCATATTTTTCACTATCTTTTAGGTCGTTGATTGTTTTTAGTATTTTTTAGTGCTTGAGGGCAAACGAACTTATTTGAAGAATAAGTTGATAACCTTTGATGGTTGGATGTGTAGGAAACAAATGGAGTTCAAACCAGCATTAGATTTTATATAGCTTAATTTGAAGAAGCATTAGGGGTAGTTATAGAGCTCTAATTGCTACAAAATTTTACAGTGTTAAAGAAAAATATGTTAAGAAGCTCCATACAAAATTTCAAATCCAACAGAGGTATGTGGATGAAGATAAAATGGAAATACCAAGCAGAGGTCAAAGTTGAAAAAAAACTGATTTAACAGGATGACATGGCAAAACATGTGCAAAACATCTTTAATGAAATTTTAGACTTAGGAGTTGAAAAATAAACCCTGACAGCCACAATCTAACCAAAGAAAGATCCAAGACAAAAAAGAAGGTTTTTTTGGAGAGAAGAAAGGTGAAGAAAATAATTTTGGAGATGAGACTAAAGATTCAATAAGTGTTGTCCCGATTTTCCTAAGATGAGGCTTCAACCTACACCGTTAGTTTTCTCTTTCCTTTGCCTTCCTCTGATGTTTAATCTGAATATCATTTGTTTGAATATGATTATGGATTTTTAAATCTTATTTAAGGATTGTTCTTGAATTTTTAATCCAACTTTATTCTTATTTATTTAATACATAATTGTTTATGTTAATTGTTAAGCTTATAATCACTTCAAATCGAGAGATTGTTTTGATTTATTTGAGTTAGGGTGTGCAATGAGAATTGGTAAATTCATGGACCTGAAATTAATAGATTAATAAGTGGTTGAAGATAGATCTTAACTATTTTATTAATTACCTATAGGATTGTTTCACATCTAGTTGGGTATTTAGGAAAGGTTTTGTAGATTGAGAGATTACAAGACTAATTCTATCTTACTTCAATTAGGGAAAATTAGTTACACCTTGAAAGAGGGTAATGAAGCTTTAGAAAATATTGGGTCAAACACAATTAAATTGATAAGATAAAGGAGGATGAAAATAGATAGAACAACCCCTAAGTCTTTACTATTGAGTATATTCTTTGTTTTACTTTCTTCTATAATTAATTTCATTTAAGTTTCGTTAGTTTAAGTTTAATTTTCAGTTTCTACAATTTTATTGTTACCTTAAAAAAAATAAAATTTAGATTGTTAGGTGTCTAGATTCAATCCTCATGGGTTCAATATCAATTATATTATAAGTTACAACTTATATTCTTGCAGTGTAGTTAAAACTAGCAAACAAGTTTTTGGCACCATTGCTAGGAATTTCAATTTTAGTATCATGTTTAATTTATTTTCTTTTGATTTAAGGATTTCTTTTTGATATTTTTATTATTTGATTGCAGGTGTTTGAACACAAGGAGCACAAGATGGTCTAATGAACTTAGTGACGAAAGGCTTCAAGGAATAAAAGGGGATGATTCCGATTGATAAGGTGACAGCTCTTCAAGCATAATTTTCGGCCCTTACCAAGCAATTAAGCAACTTACGAGGTACATCTTCCTTTTTTATTAAAATTTTGTAGCTTATATGTGAGTTATATGGGCAGGACAACCATGACATAGTAGAATGCTTCTTGTTGGGATCCAGTGCTATAGAACATGTCAATTATTTGGGCCAACTACGAAAAGGTAACAACCCATATTCCAACACTTATAATCCGGGATGGAAGAACCACCCAAACGTTTTTTGGAGTACTAACAATACAATTGTGCAAGCAAGGCCTCAAAGATCTCTTGGATTCCAATAAGACTGCTTTGGGCCATTGGAGAATAAGATAGACAAGATGATGGATGTTATGGGCACCAAATTTGCAAGTCAGGAGGTAAAGTTTGACTAAATTATGCAGAACCATGCTACTTCCATCCACAACTTGGAGATACAGGTAGGTCAACTTGCTCATGCTTTGTTTTCTAGAAATGCCAGTATCCCATCCAGCACCACCGAAGCAAATTCCATGGAGTAGTTAGAGGCTATAATGGTTATCATGGGAAAGGAAGAAAATGATACAATGGACAAGGTTGAAAGCTCAAAGGAAGTGAGCCAAAAGAAAGAGAAGAAGAAAGAGGAAGAGTCGAATGGTGCTAACATAGAGAACGAGTTTTTGCCAAGCAAGTTGAAACTTAAAGGTATTGAGCAGAATGACGAACCTCTACATTTATTGCTTATACCACTACAGAGACCATCTTGAGAGAAGGGTGGTGTTCAAAAAGGAGAGTGGACGTCGAAGTTCAACAATGAAGTAGTTCAATTCCATTCCTCCAAAGCTTTGGAGCATCGTGTTGAATAAGAGCCTATTTCAAGAGAAGTTGCTCCAAGTTTCTCACAGAGTTGGAGCATGTTTCCTGTTGGCTCAAATATCCATTTGACAATGGATAATGTTAATATATCAAGTTTCAAGCTAATGACCTTAAATTAACACGTTTTTTATCGTTGTTAATTTAATTTTCAATTTATGTGTTTAATTAAGACATTGAATTTTTTTTTATAAAATTTTTATATTTATAAAAAATTCAAAAAACTTATTTTAGAAATGAAAATTAAAAAAAATTGTTTTAAAAATGAAAGTTAATAAAAAAATTTAATAGTGGTGGAGGCTTCCCACTATCGCTACAGTGACTTTAAGTCGTTGTAACAACATTCATTTTCTTTTAAATTTCTATTTTTAAAATTTAAAAATTTAAAAATTATTATTATATTATATATTTTTTAATTTACATAAATTTTATTTTATTACATATTAAAAAAATTTACTTTCAGTCTTTTTTATTTTAGTTTTTATTATTTTTTCATTTTTAAGTTTTATTATTTATTAATTTTTTCTATTAGTTATTTTTATTTTATTTTATGTTAATTTTTCACCCAAATCTTCCACCTTGCTTCCACTTTTCAATCCTTCCTTACTCATTATCAAAGTTTTTCATTATTACACATCAAGAATCCTACCATTTCCACATATTCTCATCACTTTAAAGCTTACTTTTATATTTTTTTTCTTTCTTTTACTTATTTTATGGGTTTTGAAGATTGCAATCCACTAGAATTCCCATAAGTTTTCTTGCCCTCTACTTATTTATTGTTTGTTTCGTCTGTATGTTTACTTTGTATTATTTGCAAAGTTGGTTGCTTTGTTTTGTTCTGTTACTTTAATCTTTGTGTTCTTTGTCTTTAGTGCTCACTTCACACATGGAGGATAATGTGTCCCTCAAGTATGAGGAGGTAGTCTTTGCAGTTATGTTTGCATTTTGCATATCATATAGGATGCATGTTAGATTTTTAGTGCTAGATATGTCAATTTCTTTGCACTTGAGTCATTATTATGTATGTTATACCATGAAATTCTATCATAGTAGTTGGAAAGAGATTGAGTGCATGCTTAAAATTGAATTATGTGGCTTGAGTGGAAGGTGAATCATACTCATTAATTGAAATAGTTGGTTGCATAAACTTAGTTAGAAATTGATACTTGAATGATTAGGGAATGTTTGAAATTATCATGGACTTTCATATATAAACCTATGTGAGGCCTTGAGCTTATATGACTACATTTCAGTCATTTTATTTTTCTTATTGTATGTGATGCTCCCTTAGAAAGATTACCTTCAGAACTTACTTTAAACCGGTTTGAATCTACTAGATGCATGCTATATGGAAAGGATTAAGGCCTTCTTTGTTTTTAAACCCTTGACTTAAATTACCCACCTAATTTATTATCCCTTGTAACCCTTTTAAGCCTTTAACATTGTTGTTTCTTGAATTAAACATCTTATTTTTTAAAAACCCCAAAACCCCATTAGCTTACCTTATCACAAGTTTAATAAAGTACTAAGTATGCATTAGTTTGGGATTTTAGCTGCATTTTTCTTCTAAAAAGAGTGGAGAAATACTTATACTCTTATAGCACATTGTATTTAGCCACTATTTTGTTCATATTATTGTACAAAAATAAAAAAGAAAAAAATTAAATCAAATGAAAAAAGAAAAAAGAAAAAAGAAAAAAGAAAAAAGAAAGAAAAGAATCAAAGTTAATAGCAACAATAAATGTTGAGCAGTTAGTTATTTATGTGCATTTATTATAAATACA
>JAOXYD010127600.1:0-11048 GCA_028565735.1 Pinacopodium congolense | reverse complement strand
TCTTGAATTCGTGAAGGAACTCTAATCTGCCTTTGAATTTGTTTTTAAGCTCATTTAATTCATTAATCACTTATCCAAAGCTGGATTCCACAAGTTTATAATTTTCAGTAATTTCCTAAATTATTTTTTAATTCAAAATTGCAAAGGTTTGAAGCATAATTAGGATAGTTCATTAATTTTATCTTTTCTTCTTTTAATCAAGTAATTTAGAATTTTCTAGATAATTGTAATCTAATTAATCTAGTATTTAACGTTCAAAATATCATCTATTTTTCCTCGTGATTTCAACAGTCGAAGTCTGAAAATTACTCCACTTTATTACTTTTTCGATAGGTACACTTGACTTTCGTCACGTTGGTTTTCGCTTAATATCATTTTAGTTTTCAAAGTAAAATCATTTCAAAATCACCCACAATTTTAAATTCACCTAACCAACGCAACATTTATATTGTGGATTTTAAAGACAGGTGCATTTCATGATGAATTCTAAATGAAAAAGTTAAAGCTTAAAGGTCAAAATTGAAGTTGATTAAAGAAAAAGGGGCATGGCAACTTCAAGACCTTAGTTAGGTTGTTTCAAATGTGTTTGTGAGTTTTACTTAACATTCAATTGATCTAAGGGCTCAAATTTTCCATGCATTGCATAAAGCTCTTGAAAAGTTGCATAAATTTTCACTACAAGGTTAATTGTTTTCTTTGAAGTCCTTAAATCATTTTGGACATTTATATAGTCTCAAATTATGTTTTAAAAATTGTTTTAAGTTGTGATTAATGTTAGGAAAATTTTTTAATCATATTGGTTTTTTTTTTTTGCATTTTTATAATTGAAAATTGTTTGGTTTAAACTCATTTGTTCACATACCTTAAATCTTTCCAATTTTGAGTTATTATCATTCAATCTAATTTTTTGGAGCTCAAATCAATTTTTATTGCTTCAAACTTATCATATACATTTTTCTTAAGGTCTCAAAAGTGCACTAAAGTTTTCACTTCAATTTTTAAGCTCTCAAAATGTTGATCTAGACATATATCAAAAATGTTTCTACATTTTGCTATTATTGTTGTTCATGATTCAATCCCATTTTTCATCACCTTAATTATTTTCTGGGTGCACAACTATGTTTTATTTAGTTTCTTTAGGAGTTCAAGAGTTAGATTAATCAAAGTTTCAAATTTTTAGGGTGCTTGTTTCATCATTTTCAAGCTTAAGTTTACATATATATCAAAATATTCGTTGTTATTATTGTTCTTGATTCGATCTCATTTTTCATCTTCTAAATTAGTTTTTGGTGCCCAAATATGTTTTATTTATTTTGTTCAAGTGTTCAAGAATTAGATTAATCAAAGTTGCAAATTTGTGGGTGTTTGTATCATCATTTTCAAGCTTAACTTTGCATATATATCAAAACTGTTACTGTTATTACTATTCTTCATTCAATCCATTTTTCATCATCTAAATCAATTTCTAGGTTCACAAATCAGTTGTATCTAGTTTGTTCAAGTTTTCAAGACTAATATTAATTAAATTTTCGATTTTTTGGGCACTTGTTTCATCACTTTCGAGCTTGAGTTTGCATATATAATAAAACTTTTCCTTGCTATTGCTATTTTTGATTCAATCCCATTTTTCATCATCTAATCTGATGTATTTAGTTTGTTCAATTGTTCAAGAGTTAGACTAATCAAAGTTTCAAATTTTGGAGTGCATGTTTCTTCATTTTCAAGCTTAAGTTTGCACATATAACTACTGTAACAGTTGTTATTGCTCTTAATTCAATCCCCTTTTTCATCATCTAAATCATTTTTTGGGCACTCAAACCTATTGTATTTAGCTTTTTTGAGTATTTAAGATTTTCACCGATCAATCTTGTGCATTATTAAGTGTTTATATTGGCATATTCAAGTCTCACAAAATTCATAAACACCATAGCTATCTAATTTTGCACGTTCTTCCATCCATTCATATATTTGGGCACTTTAATCAGAATTTATTGCTTCCAAATTGATGTGTTATATTTTTTTAAGTCCTTAAGGGATTCATTGACCATAAAAATGAAGTTTAGAGGAATATTTGTCTATTTTGAAGCTACTATATTCTCTTTCATCAAATTTATCTAGATTTATGTCCTTGAATTTTTTTCTTTTATCATTCATCATATTTACTCATTCTATTTGATCAATTCTATCATACTGAGTTTATTTATGCTTATAAGTGCATCATAGTTCAATCAAATCATTTATTGAAAGCAAGAGCCCTTAGTTTGATTAAGCTTTAAGTGAAACACCTCTTTTAGGTGTGTGTGGTTACTTGTAAGAGGGTTATCGGGTTATTAAATTTTTTAGATGGTAATTTTGTAAAGGCTCCTCTCTGGCATATAAAGATTTTTCTAAAGGTTGCTCTTCACATTCAAGAAGAAGATTATGTCTTATCAGGGTTATGTTTTACCCTAGAAAAATATTGTAATTATTTTTATTAGTGGAATTTTCAACAAGTTGTTGGATAGAGGATTTAGTCTATCTTCGGGATATGCGAACCTCTATAAATTTGGTGTTTTTCTCTTCCTTTATCTCTTTCTTAACCCTTGTTGTATGGTTTCGCTATTAGTTTAATTGTTATCAAATTGATATTTTAATTTCCTTATCATATTATATTGACTAATTATTTAATGATTGTATTTAGATTAATTTGGTTTAGGAGGCTAGTTTAATTAGTTCAAGAAATTTTAATCACTTAATTCACCTCTCCCCCCTCTAGAGTGCCTTTGATACTTGGAATTGATATCATAGCTTAGGTCTCACATTTGCATTAATTTCTAACGAAATTGTGAGCAAACATCTATCATGGCACATTTTGGAAGCCCATCTAGTTATGAAGGTCAAAATGAGAGTAGGGCTCCTTTCTTTGATGAGAATGAGTACTTGTACTAGAAAATGGTAAGTCATTGTGAACTCCCAAAAAATACATTTACCTAACTTACCTAAATGTGTAGCTAGGGTGAGCTAGGGTTGATCCCACAGGGAGCTAGTAGTGTTTTGGAGCTATTTCTAATATTGCTCAAAAAGAAAAGAAAATTAAAACAAACCCTAGAATTGAACGACATTATACTAAACACTAAAGACAATTAATAGAAAATAAAAAAAATAAGCAAAAACATGAATAACAAATAAGAAAAGCTGGGTGAACGATAAATCTAGGATTCTAGACTTATAATTAATCCTTGAAATACATAAATTGTGATTGGTCTAATATGCTAGCCTAGAAGTTCGAATAAGCTCTCAAACCCTCAGTTCCCCTAATTTTAGATAGGTCCTACACAATAGAAAGCTTACTCCTAACCACGAGGCAACCTATAAGAAGCTCTCTAGATTTAACGATGCAGCAACTTTAACAAACTAGGGAACAACTAGCCTAAACCAGATCACACAAACTAGGACCATGTAACCTAGAGGATTGGAATCCTAGACTAGTAGGCTAAGTATTCTAACAAATTTGTCTAGCCTATTGCCACTTGGGAAATCGCCAAGGACAATTACGTATCACTTGGCTCAATCTTAGCAATTGAATTAACAATCATACCTAGGGTAGCTAATCCTAAGCAATAATCCCTAATTCATTACACTTTCTTGGAATTCCAATTCAATCCTAAACTAAATCACAGAGCCCATTTAATTCCTAGTCAATTCTCGCAATTATTCATCAAAAATTCCATTATTAACTTCCAATCCAAGACTAAACTAGATAAACATAATTCAAAAAATTATTAAGCAAACTAATAACCTAATAGAATAAAGGCTGAAAAATAAAATAAAACACAAGAAAATAATAAACAAAAAACTGGAAAATTAAAAATACTAAAGGAAAAACACAATCAACATCTAATCTAACACAATTTTAAGCTAATTAGCAACTAATCACATCCAATTTCAAGAATCTCAAACAAATTAACCTAATATAGAAAATTCAACACACCTAACACAGATTTAAAACTAAAATTAAACACATTACAACCTAAAAACATACATATATTCAATTTTAAAGCAAAACCCGCACAAAAACATTAAATATGAACAAAAAATTCATAGCATAAACTATTAATTCATAAAAATAAAACCTAAACAAACCTATAAAGTAATTAATCAAGCTCAAATACCCAAATTAAAAGCTAAAAATTAAAAAAACACAACTATTGCTATATATATACGAACCCATACATTATCCAAGGTGTTTAAGCTCTAAATTTACTAAACATTTGTCCTAAACATCATAAAATTTATAAATCTGAAAATGACACAAATTAAATCATCCAAGAACAATATTAAGAGCATAAAACTACCTAAAATAGGAAACTATAAGAAAAGAAATCAAACTAGAAGCCAATTCTAACCAAAAACACAAATAAAACAAGGAAAATGAGTATGAACAAGAAGGAGAGCCTAGAAAATGTAAAGACTGCCCTCTCTCTCTCTCTCTCTCTCTCTCTCTCTTTTTTTGCCACTTATATATATCTTGGAGGGCTGACAGGATTTTGGAGGTCTTGTGGAAGTAATTTGGTCAAATTTTCCCCTAAGAAGCATAAAAAAGAAATCATTTACAATTTTCGTTTTTATCCCAGAATTTGGCAACTTCTGCCCTTTTTGCCTTTTATGCTATAACTCCCTTTATACAGCTACAATTACCATGAAATTTGGTATGTAGGCTCCTCACATGCTATTCTTTCACCCAAAAAATTGCAAAGAAATATGAGCTCTCAAATCACACCTAATGCATCACCGAAGTCACCTATACCAAACCGATGTTCAACTGAGCTTGTCTTGTTCTTTTTGTTTTCTGCTCTTCATCGCTTATTATATGGCCTTAAAATTTGATGTGGAACTTCATAACATGATGCTCTAAATCCCAAAATTGGCTCCACACCTCTTCTAGTTCCAATTGTGTTCCAATTTGTACTCAAAACTTGACCCTTTCAACTTGTATTTGTACCTTAAGGTCAAATTTGCATGTAAACACAAAAAGGAACATAAATTAAGCATTTAAACAACAAAATAGGGATGAAATGGCATTAAAACACATATTGAAATACTATAAAATGCATCCATATCAAATACCCCCACACTTGAACTATTGCTTGTTCTCAACAAATTTAAACACAATCAGGATATCTTCTCAGTTTGTTTTCAAAGAAAATCAAGTTGATGCACTCCTTCAAACTTTGGCAAGCTCAAGCATCAAGCTACTACATATATCATAATCTTTTCACCAATGTATATATACAAAGTCAAAGGTAAGCATAGAATGGAGATGGACTTTCCTCATGATATTCACTCAAATCACTCAAGTATATGACGATTGGTGTTTCACTCAAGACTCCCTCTAAGAGATTACACTACCATAAGCTTACAAGTACACCCATTTTCCTCTACATAGAATACATGCAATCATGGATCAAAAGGGCTTTTACTTGGTTGTAATGGGCTTTAGGTCAAGGTAAGGTAGAAAGGGCAAGGGTTAATCACAAGCAGTAACAAAGCACTAAGTAAAAAGGACAATCAAATACAAATTCTAAGATGAACAAATGAACACACAAGACTACAACTATTCATTACTAACTAATGCTACTATATTTTACTCTTTTTCTTTGCCTTCTTTTTTTTCTTTTTGCCTTCTTTCTTTTCTTTTTTTTCTATTTCATTTTTTTCTTTTCTTTTTTTGAATAAAGCTAAAAACAAGAAAAAAAAACAATAGCATCATATATCAACAAACACATGAGTAGAAGTACCTATCAAAATATCTCAGAATACAATATAAATCAAAATTCCCAAAATTGTAGACATCAAGTGCTCACTCAGTACTTCATTCAACTTGTGATAAGGTAAGGCTAAAATGTTTTAAGGTTTCAATGTAAGGTGATTAATTCAAAAACAAATAGGGTTAAAGACTTAAAGGGTTTTGCAAAGGAAAAATGACTTGGTGAGTCATTTAAGCTAAGGGTTTCAAAACAAAGAAAGCCTTAATCATTTCCATAAAGCCGGTAACTAGTAATATCAAATAGGTTAAGAGCAAGTTTTGAAAGTAATCTTCCTAGGAGAGCATGTTCACTAAATAGTATAGCTATTTATATTTTATTTTATGCATTGAGTATAAGTGAAGTCAATAGAGTATCTATATGTGAAACGATTAAAGAAATTTGGAACACCTTATAAGTTACTCATAAAGGTACCAACCAAGAGAAAGAGAGTAAGAAGTCCATGTTCATTCATCAATATGAATTATTTTCAATGCATCATAATAAAAGTTTTTCTGACATGTATACTAGATTCGTTAACATCATAAATGTATTAAAAAGTTTAGGAAGAACATATTCAAATTTCAAACTTATTAGAAAGATTTTTATATCTTTACCTAGGGAATAAGAGGCAAAGGTAACCGTTATTTATAAGACTAAAGATCTTAACATTTTACCTTTTGAAGAACTGTTAGGTTCATTGCTTACACATGAGATGATGATGAAGGAATGAAAAGAAAAATAGGAGGAAGCTTCATAAAAAAGGAAGAACTTGGCATTCAAAACCAAGAAATATGAGTCTACTGAAAATGGAAGCTCTTTAGAAGATAGTGTTGATGAGTATCTCTCCTCACTAAACATTTCAACAAATACTTGAAGATTAATGCACACTTTAAGAAAAAGAGCAAGGTAAGTATGATTACAAGAGAAAGTCTACTAATGTCATTTGTTTTGAATGTAGGAAACTGAGACATTTGAAGAGTCATTGCCCACTTCTCAAGGAGAATGAGAAGGATAAGGAAGTATAAAAATATAGGAAAGAATGACAAGAAAGCAAAAGAAAGCCTTGAAGGCCTTATGGGAGACCAAAAGCAAAGAGGAACGTGAAAAATCCAAAAATTAAAGTGATAAGTTTTGTCTCGTGGCCTTGTATGATGAGGTACCATCTTCTTCCCATTTTAATCATGATGATAAGAATGAGAATATTATTGTAGATGTTAGTTCAAGCTATGATGAATTGTTTATATGTTTAGAACACGTGGCCATAAGGAGGAAATTATCCTCCAAACATAAGGATTGTATGAAATTAATGGATGATTTTAGATTAAAGAATGAGAAGCAAAAAAAATGATTTACATGCCTTAAAATCTAATAGTATGGAGTTTGATGATGATAGAAAGTAGATCATGGATTAAAATGATCCTGTAAAGCATAAGGTAAAAAGCCTTAAAGAGTCATTGATAACATGCTAGGTGCCCAAAATACTTCAAATGATAAATGTGGCCTAGGCTTCACTCAAGGGAGTGGAACACCTAATGTCAAGAGTAGTTTTGTTAAGGGAAAAAGTTTAGATGAAGAGCATATCCCTAGGTCATCTTTTGATAATGGTTTCATTATCTTCTAGAACTCAATCTAGAAACATTCAACATGCTTTTATGTGTGATTCAAAATTCACATCTAGTAGAAATGCGTAAGCACCCAAGAAAGGCATAGTTTCTTTACAAATGCAAAATCATCATATAATTTATATAGGCCACAATCTATGCACATCCTATGCATGCTCCTACATTAAGAAATGTTTCTTACACTCATCTTAGGCAAAGATTTCAATGAAGAAATTTTTTTGGAAATGATGCATTCATATTTGCATATAGGAACAACTTTAGACCAAAGATGCATTTTCATAAAGTTACTTATGTTTGTGATTATTGTGGTAGGTTTGGTCACATAGAAAAATTTTTCTTTGATAAACTATCTAGGTTTTCTAGTTTGCCTAAGGCTTTAGGAACTAGAAAGGTATCTAACTCACAAGACCCAAATTAATGTGGGTACCTAAAGTGAAATGATCTTCTTTGTTTTATAGGATTTTAAGAGGAACACATGGTATGTAAATAGTAGATGCTATAGGCATATGACATGAAATGCCCCTCAATTTTTTTCTTTAAAAGATAAAGATGGTGGATATGTCACATATGGAGACAATGCCAAGGGTAAAGTGATTGACATTGGTAAAGCTGGTAAGAACAATGCTACCGTTGATAATGTGTTATTAGTAAACGGTTTAAAGCATAATTTGGTAAGTATGAGTCAATTATGTGATAAAGGTTTCAAAGTCTCTTTTAAAGATAAATCTTGCATAGTTTCTAAAGTAATCATTTTGTTCATTTGTTTGCATTTTTAAAACTGAAATTCATTTGAATTAATCTCATTTCTTGACATGCCTTAAATCTGTCCAAATTTGAGTTATCATCATTCAATTCAATTTATCAATACCAAAATCTATTTTTATTAATTTAAAATTATCATACACATTTTTCTTAAGGTCTCAAGAGTATACTGGAGTTTTTACTTCAATTTTTAAGCACTTAAAATGTCGATTAAAGCTCTAAGAAAACTTATTACTCGAAGTTGCCTATAATCCCTAGTTTAGGGTTTAGGGGTTTTATGTCATTTTGTCTCCCAAACAACTAAATATGTCTCCTAAAAACTCTAAACCCTTCCTAACCCTATACTTACCATTCCCAAACACGTTTAATAGATCTAGATGCTCAAGAAATAAGTTTACAATATCAAAAATCAAAAACTACTCAAAACTACCAAGTATTTTTGTTGTTCCTTCTATTCTTAGTTCAAACTTTTCTCTCACTATTTTAATCCATTTCTGGGTTTGAGAAATAGGTTTTATTATGTGCTTAAGATTTTGGATGATCCAAGTTTTATATTTTATGATGCTCATTTCGTTAGAATAAAGCTTAGATTGCACCTTGCTATTATTACTGTTCTTGATTCAATCCCATTTTTCATCATCTAAATTAGTTTTTGGGTGCACAAATATGTTGTATTTAGTTTGTTTAAGTTTTAAAGAGTTATATTAATCAAATTTTAAAATTTTCATATGCTTATTTCATTACTTTAAAGCTTAAGTTTCCATATATATCAAAATTATCACCATTATTATTGTTCTTGATTCAATTCCATTTTTCATCATCTAAATCAGTTTCTAGGAGCATAAATCTGTTGTATTTAGTTTGATTAAGTATTAAAGAGTTAGATTAAACAAAGTTTCGAATTTTTAGGTGCTTCTATCATCATTTTTGAGCTTAAGTTTGCACATAGATCAAAACTATCAATGTTATTGCTATTCTTGATTCAATCCCATTTTTCATCATCTAATCGAACATTGGGTGCATAAATCTGTTGTATTTAGTTTTTTCAAGTGTTCAAGAGTTAGATTAATGAAATGTTTGAATTTTTAGGAGCTTGTTTAATCATTTTTTAGCTTAAGATTTCATATATATATATATATATAATTTCACTGTTAATGTTATTCTTAATTGAATCCCATTTTTCATCATCTAAATCAATTTCTGGGTGCACAAATCCATTGTATTTAGTTTCAGTGTTTAAGAGTTAGATTAATTAAAGTTTCAAATTTTTAGGTGCTTGTTTCATCATTTCGAGATTAAGTTTCCATATATATATATATATATATCAAAACTATCACTATTATTGCTATTCTTGGTTCAATCCCATTTTTATCATCTAAATCAGCTTTTAGATGCTCAAATCTATCGTATTTAATTTTTTTTTTAGTATTTAAGAGTTTCATTGATCAATCTCATCCATTATTAAGTGTTTATATTGGCATATTCAAGTTCACAAAGTCATAAACAACATAGCTATCCATTTTTTCATGTTCTATCATTAATTCATATATTTTAGGCACTTTAATCAAAATTTATTGCTTCCAAATTACTGTGTTCTATTTGTTTATATCCTTAAGGGTTTCAATGACCATATAACTAAAGTTTTAGAGGATTATTTCTTTATTTGGAAGCTACTATATTCTCATTCTCCAAAGTTATCTATATTTATGTCTTTACATTTTTTTTCTCTTATCATTCATCATATTTACTCATTTCTCGTTTATCAGTTCTATCATGCTGACTTTGTTTACGCTTACAAGTGTATCATAAATCAATCATATCATTTATTGAAAGTAAGAGCCCTTAGTTTAATTGAGCTTTAAGTGAAACACCTTTTTAAGTGTATTTAGTTACTTATAGGGGGTTATTGGATTATTAAATTGATAAGTTGGTAATTTTATAATGGCTCCTCTTTGCCATATAAAGATTTGTCTACAAGTTACTTTTCACCTTCAAGAAGAATATTGTATCTTGTAAGGGTTACTTTTCACCTTCAAGAAGAAGATTGTATCTTGTAAGGGTTACTATTTACCCTAAAAAAAGATTGTAATTGTTTTTATTATTGGAAGTTTTAATAAGTAGTTAGAGAGAGGACGTAGTCTATTTTTTAGGTAGGCAAACCTCTATAAATTTGTTGTTTTTCTCTTCCCTTATCTCTTTCTTATTGCTTATTTTGTAGTTTGGCTATTAGTTTAATTGTTATCAATTTGGTATTTGCATTTCCTTAACATATTAGGTTAAATATTGGTTTTGTGACTTTTTTTAGTTGGAATTAGTTTAAGAGGATAGTTTAATTAGTTTAAGAAGTTTTAATCACTCAATTCACCCCCTTAAGTGCCTTTGGGACTTACACAAAGCAAGGTTGATCCGATGGGTGCTTTTACTCCAAGAGCTTAATATCGAAATTATAGAAAAGAAAGGAACAAAAGATGTAGTGGTAGATCACTTATCAAGGCTTAAAAGAAGAGATCACCAAGGAGAAGAGGAAATCAAGGAGCACTTCCCGGGCAAATCTTTAATAATGCTAACCAACCCTTTTCTTCCATAGTTTTCTGACATTGCAAACTATACTGTAGGTGGTATTCTTCCCTCTAACTTGCCATACCAACAAAGGAAGCGTTTCTTATTTTACTCATTATTGTAAGTCCTATGGCACCCAAGAGGGGGGGTGAATTGGGTATTAAAAACCTTTTGCAAACTCAAACTATCAACTTAAATCAATTGGAAAACTAAATGCAATCACTAAACCAATATTCAACCTGATATGGAATGTTAGTGCAAATGTTAAATTAAATGCAAAGAGAGAGTATAGAGAAGGACACAAAGCAATTTTTTAAGG